>CAUYON010041978.1:0-12693 GCA_963573935.1 Arctocebus calabarensis | reverse complement strand
TGATGTGCGTTCCTCGACCTTGTCTCTTGACTCAGCTCCAAACCGTTGGCTTTCTTGCTAAATTTCTGTCCTTTAACTCTCCTTCTGGACAGGAGCGTCTGCAGAAAGCTGGCTACAGACCGCCATCTTGGCTCCTCCCCCTCGCCCTGTGTATTTCTTATCATGCTGTAAATTTTTATTTCTTTTATTTCCCTATTTCTCTTATTACATTAGGGGATTCCTGAAAAAAGGGATATTGTTTTCTTCTCATTTACACGCTCAGCAAGGAGCACAATGCCTGACAGTTAACTTTTTTGGTAAATGATGAATGAATATTTAAACAAATGAACACAAGAGACACCAGTTCTAACAGCTTTTGGCAACAGTTTTGAATGAAGGCACCTCATGTGTGTCATTATTTGTTTCATTACTGTGGACGAAAGCACTCCTACTACCTAAAATAATTGAGGTAGTGCCTTAGAGCATAGCATAAATGAAGATTCCATCACCATAATCATTATCTACTATTCCTTCACTCTCATTAATAACAGTTCTATCATATCACCTTTCTTCAGATGCACTGAATAAGTATTCCTACTTTGAGGTGGTAGCTCTAATTCAATTCTTATATTTATAATAGTCAAGAATCACACCACTTCCATCATATACAAAAATAACAAGCTATTTATGTGGTTTCCTGTATTACTCATATCTAATCTTTAGAAATAGAATTTATTTTTAGTTGGACAATTAATCTATAGAACAATAACGCAAGAAACATTAATCAACATTTAGGGGAAATAGGAATCAAATTTTTAGTATACATTATGACATTGAGATCTTTCATACTTGTAAAAGTCCCTATGCCTGTACACTCTGCTTCACAGTCAGTCTTTCCAACAGACCTGCATTGCATGTGTGCTAAGTTTTATGTCAGCTACTGAAGACAGAAAAACTGAATGGAACTGGGACCCGCCTTAATGGAGCTTATGATCTAGCCATCTTACATTTTCTCTGTGGGCTTGCTTGGGTAGCATATTTATAGCTCTCTAGCCTCTAGAACTTAGGGTCCCAGGCCACAGATCAACACCTACCCATGATCTGTTAGAAACTGAGCCACACAGCAGGAGGTGAGCAGCAGATGAGCAAGTGAGCCTTCACCGTATTTACAGCCACTCGCCATCACTCACATCACCACCTGAGCTCCGCCTCCCATCAGATGAACAGCAGCATTAGCTTCTCATAGGAACATGGACCCTACTGGGGTGATGGAGAGGTCTAGGTGGCATGCTCCTTATGAAAATCTAATCCTCCCTGCCCTACCCCTGGTCCGTGGAAAAATTATCTTCCATGCAACTAGTCCCTGATGCCAAAAAGTTTGGGGACTGCTGCTTTAGAATTCTTCTGACCGGCCTATCTACCATAATTTAAGTGAAAGGATTAAAGATTCACTAAACTGTGGCCACATGTGTAGTCCACTCTAGAAGGCACCAGAGATGGAAGGAGGAAGGGGAGGCAATTAAAGTCAAGCAGCAATTTCCCCAAATAAGCATCGTGTACAATGTTGTGAACTCTAGTTTCCTTATCCACAAGATAGGGACCTGTAGTCCCATTGGACCTTTTCTACTTTAAGAACAATTTCAGTATTCTTGCCTTTCTGACCATACTTAAGAACCCTTCATTTATTTTCTTTCTTCATTTCCCTCTACCCACTTGTTTTTTAGATCTACTATTAGCATATATGGGCATTTCTGTATACAAAGAGCAATGATGGCACCACCTAGCTCAGACACGGACACTGCCACTTGCTAACTTCGAAACTGGGGTAAGTTACTAACCCCTCAGAGGCTTCACTTCCTTCAGGCAGAATACAGATCAAATCATGTCATCTTATGATATAATAATAAATATAAATATTTATTCAATTCAGTTCTAACACTTCCTGGAGCATCAGATACCACAGGGCTAAGGCTCAAACCCACAGGAGAAGACTTCCCTCTACTTGAGATACCAACCACAAGGATCAATTGTCACCTGAACTTCTGACCATCACCTGTAACTCAGGCACTCACACCCCTTCCTTGGGTTCCATAAATTTGTTTGAGCAGCTCACAGAGCTCAGGGAAACGCGTTACTGATGTGCCCAACTCCATGAGGACAGGAGATCCTGTGCTCAGGACTCTTCCAGACCTTACTCTATATGTCTTTCCATCTGCATCGTTTAAAAATTAATTAATAGGCTCAGTGCCCATAGCACAGTGGTTATGGCACCAGCCACATACACAAAAGTTGGTGGGTTTGAACCTGGCCTGGGGCCAACAATGACAATGGTAACAAAAATTAGCTGGGCATTGTGGCAGGTGCCTGTAGTCTCAGATGCTTGGGAGGCCGAGGCAAGAGAATTGTTAAACCCAAGAGTTTGAGGTTGCTGTGAGCTGTAACACCACAGCACTCTACCAAGGGTGACATAGTGAGACTCTGTCTCAAAAATAAAATAAAATAAAATAAAATAAAATAAAATAAAATAAAAATTAATTAATAAACCTTCAGGGTCACAGTGTTGTGCTAAGCGATATGTGAGTGAAGTGGGGGGGGAACAGATTTTTCTTCTCTTACAGTATCCTTTAAAATAAACCAATAATAGTTCAGTGAGCCTCTTGAATTCAGTGAGCCATTCTGGCAAATTACTGCACCTGAGACGGTGGTCATGGTAACCCCCGATGTTTAGCCAGTAGGTAAGAAGTACACGAGGCTCAGGACTTATGATCAGCCTGGGAAGGAGGTGCAGACCTGCGGAATTGAGCCCTTAACCTGCGGCGTCGGATGCTAACTGAGTTAGCGTCAGAATTGAACTGAATATTAGATACCCAGTTAGTATCTGGCAAGTTGGAGATTTGGTTGTTGGTATGGAAAAAAAACATATATTTAACATGAGAAATGTTGTAAATAGAAATAGATCATAGTAAATAATAACACAGTTTGTGAGGATTAGATGATATTAAGTATGTTATTAACGTCCAACATTTTTTAAATGCTAGTTAGTAATTGTCTTTGAATAACCTTGTGGGTTGAAATTATTCCTCTATTCTCTCTTCCCAGAAGTCACTGCGTTGTTGAAAGGAGGAGCATCGTCTTTCCAGCTCTGTAGCATTTAACCTTTCCCACATCTAGACGTCAACCCTTCGAACTCACTGAAGGCTTGGCTTAACTTAATGCTCATTTTCAGTGGCCCATTTTTGCTCAAAATTAAAATGATCACGGTGTATAGCTTCTTTACAACAATATACTTGAAGTATTTAATAAAATCATCCACATCCTTTTCTTTCCTTTCATAATTTAAATAAGTCTAATTCTTTAACCTTTCCTTATAAGTTTTGTTTAAAGATATTTCAATGTTTCTTTTTTCTGAGTTCTAGAGAAGTATTCTTTGCACCTATAATTAAAGTGCTCTAAAACCTTTATAACACATAGATGCCTTGAATGAAAAGAAAAAGAAATTGAAACATATGATATTCACTCACACATTTTATTGCATGGAATTGAAATGATTTATAATCAAAACGTGCCCTTAACTGTGGAGACGGTAGACTACATTTGGCAGATAAATTAGGTGATATTAAAATTTTCCTAGTTGAAAATCTAATTTAATTATCAATTGACATTCAGCATTTATTCTTTTTAGACATTGCTTTGGTTCAGAAAGGATTTAAAATAGCTTATTCTGTGATATAGTCCTATAAAATTCCAGATCCTTAAGCTTTCAAATTTTTGTACTGTCAACTGTTCTAACTTGACACTCACTCAATTGCTTTATGACACTTCTTAATTTACAAAGAACTCCCTACAGTGGATACTTGTTAACCACCCAAGAGATTTTAAAAATATGTAGAATAACTTCTGAAATTTTATAGATATGAGGCAATCCTCCCAAGTTAAGTGGAACCATTACAAGTATTCCTGTCTGAAAATCAAGTTAGATCATTACCTCAACTGGTAAATTCCATATACTTACCATTTTTGAAATGAATCTTCTCAAAAGTAAACGTTTCTGCTAGTAGAGTTTTGTTAATGAAAGTAAATTCTGATCTCATCATAAGTGATTCAGGCATGTGCTATAATATTCTTTGGGGGTAGCAGGTTTGAATAAAGATGGAAGAAACAGCCAAAGTGTAAGAATATCTATTTTTCACTACAAATGGCAACAAGTCAGATGGGCTAGCTCATCAGCAACCAGAATTAAAAGTGATACCCTGCACAAATGAGGGAGGTCCATTCCCAAAGATGAAGCAGTTCATATATTACAGTATGGGAGAGAAAACATCACTAGAGGAGTGTTTTGTTTTTGTTTTTAAGTGAATGAACTGCAACATGACAAAGATAACCAAAGTCCAAGTGTGTAATATATGAAAGCTAAAGTTAATAAGAGAGGCCACCATGGACTTATGATATATGATTTTATGATTACATCGAGTGGCAGTTTCTCTTAATGAAAACTTATTTAAATAATATTTAAATTATTTCAAAAAGCAATAATTTTACAGCATGAGCTGACTCAATTTCTCAGTTATCTATCCCTGAAAATAACTTCTACTACTCAGCATGCCGTAATAAAACTGACATCTAACTAGGGTTGCCAACATATAAACCTTATGAAAAGTTATCTTCTCCAAAGCAAACTTTTTAGAACTAAACTTTTGAATATTTAAGGATCACTAGATCATTACTTCATACTCTGAATTTCTCATTTACATCAATCAGATAAGATGTTTTTTTCTCATGAATTGATGTTTGACTTTAAAACTATTTGTATTTTAAGTCCTATCGCTTTTCTTTTTGAGAGGCATTATTTGTTAATATATATTCTTAGTACTTATTTTTAAACTTTCATTTTCTTAATTGTTTTAAATATATGAGGGATAAAACATCTTCATCAGATGTTGAGAAAACAAAGAAAACATATTACCTATACATAATTCAATCCTGCAATAAAATTAAAAATTGTGAGCATTTAAAAAAATGGAGGGAGGATTGGTAAGCTCCCACCTAATGGACACAATGTAAGGGTATGTGGAACATCTCTTGGGTGAAGGGCTCAACTACAACTTAGACTTTACCTAGCACACCCAAATAATGTAACCTACCCATTTGTACTCTCATATTAATCTGAAATGTAAAAAACTATTTACATAATTTTAAAATAATCCATTCTTGTTAAGTAAAATTTTTCAAGTAAAGTAAAAAAATGACTTATGGTTCCATTGCCCCCAGTCAATCATATTCACATTTTTGTACATATCAGTCTAGTTTCTATCTTTTTTCTTCTAAAATGACAGTGCCGGCATCTATCTGCTTGTGTAGCTGGACTTCCAAGTCTTGTGGTAAACTGTGTTTCAGAGAATCCCTTTCCTGAGGAATTTCTGGAATCTAGTTATACCATTGTCCTCTTGGTGAGAAATTCTCACAATAACATAAGCACATCAACTCATTTTAAAAATTTATTTCAGGCAGTTTATTTGAATTTTAAATAATCATTTTAAGAAAGCTATATGTTTGGCATTTTTTCTGAACCCTTAAACATGTCTTTTTAATGGATTTTCTTAGGAAGGGCAATATAACTAGATCTTAAATTCTTGGAATCTTTTCTGTCAAAGCTACATGTATCTTTCCCATTATTGTGCCAGTTGGTGGATCTCAATTGCAAACAACAGAAACCAGGGTTGGATAATTCAATCAAAAAAGAATTCACTGGCAGCATAATTTGTGAAGTACAGAATCAAAAGGATACTGGATATCAGGTAGAAACCAAAAGAGGTTAGGCAAATAAGAACACAGCCAACTTCAGTCTGTTAAAATTATGAGGAAAGGCCATTGGAACATTTGTTTTTGATGCTTCTGGATTCTAAATTCCATTTTGCTGCCAAAATTGGAATCTTTTAAGTCTTTTAAGAGTCTATGGTCTTGGCAGGAGTCAAAGTCCCACTGGGAACACAAGAGTGGCTGGCTTCAGGTCATGAGACTACTAGGGAATAAGAAAAGGGAATTATCTGATCTCACTTGTTTTCTGCTTCCCACCAAGATAAATGATTCCTCCCCAAATTAGAGAAAATGTTCAGACCCTAAGAGCCAAAATATGACAAATATCCACTACAATTATCTTCTATCCTTTAGAACATCTGAGAAGTCTGACACTAGGTCTGATTTTATCCTTCTGGTTTAGCCTGTATGCCAGTGGGAAGTGGGGGGGGGGTTCCTTCACACTAGTAATTTCAAATTTTAGCCACTGTGAGTCTACATGAAGTTCTCCCTTTGTTTGCCTTGCTTGAGTTGCTTACCCAAGATATTTTTTCTCCCCACAGCAGTTGTCTTCAATTATATCTTTAATTATTTCTTTAGTTTCAGTTGTCTTATTTCCTAAAATCCTATACATTTTATATTATATTTCCTTTCTCTGTTTTTAATTTCTATTTTTTAAAAAGTCATATCATCTAACTTTTAGTTCTTTTCCTTAAAACCTATTCTGATAGGTTTTGAAATATATATACCACATCCCTGATTTTATTTTCACGTATCATACATTCTGGTCTTTAGTACCTCCACCACAGATTGGCACTACCACATTGCATTTTAAAAATAAAATCCTTTCTTAGTTCTTCCATCATGCTTGTTATTGTCCTTTCATCTTAGCCAGCTTTTCCGTTATGCTATACTTTGAATGTGTCCCCCAGAATTTACATGTTTGAAACTTAATCCTCAATGTGACAGTGTTGAAGGTGGGACCTAATGGGAGATGCTCCACCTTCATGAATACATTAGTGCCATTTTAAAAGGGGACTGCTGGAGTGAATTCATTCTCTTGCTCTCTTTGTCTTTCTGCCTTCCACTATGTGACAATGCAGTTAGAAAGCCCTCATCAAATGCCAGACAGAGTCTTGATCTTGTACTTCCCAGCCTCTAGAACTATAGATCAATAAATTTCTGTTTACTCAAATTGATCAACAGAAAAAGGGGCAATAATCCCATCTATCACTGGGAAAGAGACATAAACAGAGCCTTCTCTAAAGAATACAAAAGAATGGCTAACAAACATAGGAAAAAATGCTCACCATCGCTAATCATCAGGGAAATGCAAATCAAAACTACCCTGAGATCTCACCTAACCCCAGTGAAAATGGCCCACATCACAAAGTCTCAAAGCTGCAAATGCTGACATGGATGTGGAGAGAAGGGAACACTTTTACACTACTGGTGAAATTGCAAACTAATACAACCTTTTTAGAAGGACATATGGAGAACCATCAAAGAACTTAAATTAAACTTCCCATTTGATTCTGTAATCCCACTACTAGGCATCAGCCCAGAAGAAGAAAAAATCCTTTAATCATAAGGACATTTGCAATAGACTGTTTATCACAGCTCAATATACAATTGCCAAATTGTAGAAACAAACTAAATGCCCACCAACCCAAGAATAAATTAACAAGCTGTGGTATATGTATACCATGGAATACTATTTGGCCACTAAAATAGATGGAGACTTCACATCTTTTGTATTAACCTGGATTGAGGTAGAACACTCAATTCTTCTTACTAAAGCATCACAAAACTGAAGAAGCAAGAATCCAATGTACTCAATTCTAATATTAAAGCTACAGATGATCTAATATAAGGTGTAGGGTAGGGGAATGAGCAAGTAGGGAGAGGGAAGGAAGGAGGAGGATGGGGGTCATGGTGTACGGCACACCTCTTGGGGCCAGGACACAATTATAAGAGGGACTTTACCTAACAAACGCAATCAGTGTAATGCAATTATTTGTACCCTCAATGAATTCCAAATAAATAAAAAAATAAACTTATTTCTGTTCATATAATTTGCTCAGTCTCAGGTATGCTGCTATAACAGCCCCAAACAGACTAAAATATCTTACAAACACTCTCATTTAAAAGGGTTTAAGTCATTTTAAAAGACATAGGTGATACAAAATATTTTTTCCACAATCTCTAAAATTAACTACTTTCCAAGTACGTATTTCTTCTAAATCTTCCTTGTACCTCTTGTTTTTTTCTCAGTATTTGTTCTCAGGCTCTACAGGTTTTTTTCTTTTCATTTATTTTAATAGTTTTCTATTTATTCACCTTCAAAATGGATGTATCTATCCAAATTAAGTGTCTTTCAGTGTTTGGATGGACCTGGATTCATTCTCAGCCTTCCATCTCTTCCTGTTGAACCCCCTTTTCAACCCTATTGCTGAGTGACAGTCTCATGGGCATAGCTCCTTGCCCAATTCTCATCTGTCAGGCTACTGTGGCTGAGATGTGATGTTTCCCTCTGCTATCATCTGTCTCTAAAGTTCCTCACATTCCTATCAATGTTTCTCTTGCTTGCAAGTATTTTCATGGGTGGGAAACATTTATCCCAGGTTGCAATTTTGTACCTGGAGTCAATCTGCCTGTCTGTTTTCTGTACTGTTATTTTCATAAGTCACAAAAGCTATGAGGAAGCAGCATCCTGGATTCCTCAAAGAATAACATTTTTTTTGGAGTAAACTGAAACAGAAAAACAAAGATATATCCTCTGTCATTTCACATGAACAGAGAAAAGAAGGACTCCTGTTAAGATTTTAATTCCAATGATCTTAAAATATGAATATGATATTTATATATTTAGGAAAAGAAGAACCCCTGTTAATATTTTAATTCCAATGATCTTAAAATATGAATATGATGTTTATATAGTTAGGTGATCTTTAAAATATAAAGATTTTTATATTTATATATTTTTATGTATTTATATTCACAAATGTAATTCCTTAAGAATTTTTGTGGCTTAACTACCACTGGTTTTTTAGTGTTCTTCAGATTTGTCTTTTTGAAGTCTTTATAGATTTTTATTGTTAGGTGAGTTTGCAATAGTAGACCTGTGCTATTTTAAACCAAAATATTTTTGCTATTTATATTCTGTAAAACTACTCCAAAAAATTTGTAGAATCTGAATTTTTTTTTATTGTTGGGGATTCATTGAGGGTAGAAGAAATCAGGTTACACTGACTGCATTTGTTTGGTTAGGTCCCTCTTATAATTGTGTCTTGCCCCCAAAAGGTATATCACACACCAAGACCCCAACTCCCTCCCTTCTTCCCTCTCTCTGCTCCTCCTTTCCTATACCCCTTAGAATCTGGATTTTTACTCATAAGAGTTAAAATCTGGATTTTTAACTCTTGTGAGCATTCCAAGTAGAAATAGTTCCCAAACATAACTGTGGAGGCACAGCAACATGAAAAAAGCTATAAATTAAGCCATTGATTACAGATTATCTTATCAGCAAAAAAAAAAATTTCTAAAATATGTATTCAACATAAGTAATTATTTTATCTATTATTATTTCTAGAACCATTTTTATTCTTGTTTTTTTAAAATATTTAACTGCATAAAATTAAGCTAATTTATAATTAAACATTTAATGTCCATAGTTTATAAGAACCCATTATTATCGTGAACTTTCTCTAGGTGTTATAGTTTACTTCATCAAACATCCAGTTTTTCAATTCAACCATAAAATAATACATTCAGATCACTACAATTTGCTATGTTTCTTGCTTTTCATAAGAGAGTCATCAATTCTAGTGTATCAAATTTAGATATTTAATACATCCTTACTTATAAAAATTTGCCCCTGAAGAATCAAGGCCAACCAGAGAGGCCATTAAAGAATGCCTCTTAAAAAAAAAAAAAAAAAAAAAAAAAGAATGCCTCTTGACAGATTTGCACTAGTGATCATACAGAATATCCAGTAATAATTTAATGTGACATGTTTTCTGTATTTATGTGTTGTGCATTACACGTATATTATATAACATCTCATTTCAGCCCTTATTTAAATTACTGAATATAAGGACTTTATTTTACCAGCAAAAAGAAGAGGGTCAAGGGCTTCCTTTAAAGATACACATTTCTAGACCACTTTGTAGAATAGATTCAAATGCTGTTTTTAGAAAATGTTCATGGAACCACTTGAGAAATCTATTAAGATACAGATTTCCAGGTCCTCCGCCAGACTAATGGTAACAGAATCTCTGGATGCGGGGTTAAAAATCTGCTGTTTAAAAAAAAAAAGTTCCATAAAAGTGTAAGAATCATTGCTCTAATGCACTAAGTAGAATATTAATGGACTAAAAAGTTAATTGGGGAAACAAGGAAGGCTCTGATTTTATTTTACAATTCATTCTAAGAAACTTCAAATAAAGATCCATGATCAAATTCCAGGAGTCCATTAGCATTTATTTTATCTGAAACAATCATTTTGGTAAAATGGTTCCAGAGTTCTAGTAACCTAAGTTGCTATTTGGATTGACTCAAATTATCTAGGAAGTTTATCTGAGAGTGTTACTTCAGGCATATTATAAAGTTGTTTCTATCACATAACCAAATGGCTAGACCCAATTCTGGTGTAATCAGTCTCCCACATCAAGGATTTGAAATGAAATAGTCTGCTGAGACAGCAACTAACCTTTCAGCTTAACAGTGAAAAACTGCCAACAGCAATTTGCTCATTATATTAAGATTCCCACCGTGTCTATGGAAATTTAGAAGCCAAATATGATTCAATTGAAAGAGAAACTTTGGAGTAGTTTCTGATCTTCTTTGATACTGAATAATATATACATTTAGTAGCCATTAAACTACATTGATAATATACTTGTTTTCAGCTATCTGAATATTTAGCCTATGTAGACACAATTCAAAATTGACTTGCCTTTTATTTATTTTCAATAAGCATGCCTGTGTGTATGTGTGTGTGTGTGTGTGTGTAAGACAAAAAGGTAAAAATAACTCTGCTTAAGTTACGATAAAATTTCACCAAGGTGAGAGACATCTGAAAGCCTTATAATAATAAATCCTTATTAAATTTAATTAAAAAGTACAAAAAGTGGGTGGTGCCTGTGGCTCAAAGGAGTAGGGCGCCAGCCCCATATGTCGGAGATGACGGGTTCAAATCCAGCCCCGGCCAAAAACTGAAAAAAAAAAAAAAAAAGAAAAGTACAAAAAGTCAGACTCTCATCTCTACTAAAAATAGAAAAAAATTGAGTCAAGAGGATCACTTGAGCCGAGGTGGAAGTTGCTGTGAGCTGTGACGCCACAGCACTCTACCCAGGATGACAACTTGAGACTCTGTCTCAAAAAAAAAAAAAAACCACCAAAAAAGTAAATTAGCTATATGTGCAATTATACAGTATTTAAATTAGAAAGAATTTTTTTAATAAATTATTAATTAGATTCTTTTAAAAATACACATAAAAGATTAGTGAATTTAAAGCTAGCAAATCATCCAAAGATGATTTTTATAGTCCCTTAATACAGACAATCTTCAACTAGTACAGTCAGCTGTGATTGTACCAAAGATACCTCCTTGCCAGGGATGTTTTAGTTTCCAGTTTCATCAGCGTAAGTACACTGACGATCACCAAGCATTTTAGCATTGAAAACTGTGACTGCTCGAGTGGATCTTCTCCTTCTCAGGCAACGTGGGGAGACAGAGATCGAGACCGTCACCCAGGGGTCCCCCTCAGCACAATACCTTGCACGGTGAGGAACACGGATGCAGCTGCGGATCCACCTTCACTGGAAGCCGTGCAGTGATACTCTCCGGCGTCGCTGAATGCCACACCCCTTATCTCCAGCGAGCGGTTAGCCAAGGTCCTAATTCTGGCTGGCTCTGTCAGTCTGACATCTCTGTCATTCCTCTGCCAGGTCTGATTGTAATCCGCAGCGCTGATGACAAGACATGTCAAAACTGCTCTCTCTCCAGGAGTGACTGTAACATTATCTGGCACTTGGATGACTGGGGGAGGCTCTGTGTGAAAACAAAAGATGCAATCAAGAGATGTCAAAACCATTTAGCTCACTTACAGATGTGGTTTAAAAACTGAATATTCTACGCTCTGCAAGGACACAGAGAGAGGTATAAGGGAAACCGGATGGAAACTTAAAAGAGGGATGGGTAGGAGGCGGGTGAGGAAAGAAAAATTACCTGTTGGGTACAATATACACTATTCAGGTGATAGGCACAGTTAAAGCCCAGACTTCACCACTACACTATATATCCGTGCAATGGAATTCAACTTGTACCCCCTAAATCAACTGAAATTTTTTAAAAAACTGAATGAGTTTTATATTATTTATATTATTCCCTATAAACTCCTAGTAGGAACGATGCGTTACAACAGAACTTATTGATTGATCCGTATGTCTGGGAACCCCTCCAAATTATCATCTAGTTAAAGAATGCTTTAAGAAGCAGTGCACATTTATATACCAAAGGATACTCGAGTCTAAATCTACAAATTATAGACGTGAGAGGTGAAGAGGTATGAAACTGATTTAAGAATGCAGAATGAGGCTAACTTTTTATTTCAGTTTAGATGAAGGTAGCATTTATGGATTGCTACATTTAAAAATATATATATGTGTAGGATTTTAAAGAAAATAGAATAGAAAGAATAGTTTACATAGGAATGACAGTATCAGGTTTAAGGGGGATTAAAAAAGAATCCTAGGCGGCTCCTGTGGCTCAGCGAGTAGGGCGCCGGCCCCATATACCGAAGGTGGCGGGTTCAAGCCCGGCCTCGGCCGAACTGCAAAACAAAAAAAAAATAGCCGGGCGCTGTGGCGGGCGCCTGTAGTCCCAGCTACTAGGGAGGCTGAGGCAAGAGAATCGCT
>CAUYON010041977.1:0-13061 GCA_963573935.1 Arctocebus calabarensis | reverse complement strand
GTCTTCATATAGTGATTGGGAAAATGCCATGAAGTCTATGTTTAACAGTATGACCAAAATATTTCAGATTATATATGAAGTCAGCACATTGTGCCCCATGATTGCACCAATGTACACAATTATGATTTAATAAAATTATTTTAAAAATTGAGAATTAAGATTATGGAAGGCATGTGTGGCAACAATTTCAGCAGATTCTGCTAAGTCATTGAGGGTGGGAGGTGAACAGAGCTGCCACTGCAGGTGACTCTTGAATAACGTGGATTAGACATGGGGGACGACAAGTTGAGAGTAACAGAGTAATGTGATTCCAGAGTGAGCTGCTCAGGCCTTCAGATACTTATAGGCTGAGGAGGGGACTGTCTGAATAAAGAAGTTGAAGATAGAAGGGCTGAGGGGTGGAATACTGATGAACCAAGATCTCAGAGGATTCAGAGATTGAAGGAGTCAGGGGCAGGGAGAAGGATATCACTGGCTGGAATGCAGAAATTACGTAAATATGGTAACAAAGATGACATTTACACAGAAGAGAGGAACGTTGAAAGAGAATGTGCAAAACTACTTCACTTCCTAGGTGAACCCAGAAATCCGGTGACTCTCTGTGTGCTGTGGACGTAGCATTGTCAAGCTTCCACTGAGATAGTAGAAAGTGAAAGGCTAATTAGAAAGTTTAATAACTATGAGGGTGGGAGATTCTTAAAATGGAAAGAGTTAATGGTCAGAGAGTGCGCTGTTGGGGACTAATTCATCTACTGTTATGCAGTGATGCTTGAAAATGTGATCCAAGGAGATGCAGGAAGAACACAAGCAAGTGAAGCCTGGATGAAACCCAGTGAGTGGAGAAGGAGGCCTGGGATTGGGAACCGGTTACCTGGATGGGTCTTGCTTTCAATTATTGATATCTCCTAGATTATGGTGTGTTGGGGATAAAGAACCAACAAAAATCCAGAAAGAAAATGGTTTGGTATGCTATATGATAGGAATTCTGATCATCAGGCGAAACTATCAATGATGAGTTTGGCAAAACGAACACTGTCCATCGGTGAGTGTCATAGAGGAAGGAATGTTGTCAGGGAAATCTAGGATTAAAAGGACATAGAGTAGAGAAAGATTAATAAAAGCAAGATCAGCATCAAATTCTTGGAGAATCAGTAAGGGGCAGTGGTTATAATGATGCGGGGTTGAATCAAAGAATAAATGTCTGAAAGGGAAAAGTCTTGAGAAACTCTTCCCATCACAGGGACCAAACTCAGACAATAAGAAACACTGGGGCTTTTAAGTTCTTCTGTCCCACATCGTTTATTGCCACACGTTTGTATGATTATCATAGGCTTTGTGAATTTTCATTTTATAAGAGTTTGTGCTTATTCATTGATTTATATGCCAAGTACCTTATTCTAGTTCAGAGTCACAGGTGGCTGGAGCTTTTCCCAGCAATTCCCAACAAATCCTGGACTAGATACAATTCTGTTCCAGGGTGTGCACATACACGTGCACACAGACACACACACATGCACACATATGCACACATGCACACACTCAGACTGTGATCACTTAAGTACGTCAATCAACCTAAAGTGAAAATCTTTGAGCCAAAGGAGAAAATCGGACAGAAACCCCACATGGACACAGGACAGCCTGCAAACCCCACATAGATGGTAGTTCTCACCAGGAATCATTTCTTTTTTTTCTCATCAACTTTATAATGAAATGATTCTGAAGGTAATGCTGTTCTTTGAGGACCTGCTGTATATAGGGAAGTCAGAGAATAACAAAAGACATAAGAAGAATGAAGGGTATTTTTGATCAATCAAAAAAAAAAAAAAGAATGATCCTTCAGATGCCAATCCTCATATGTCATTCACACACCAAGAAGGTAAAGAAGGTTTATTAGAAGATCTAAGCCACAGAAAAGACAAATATCTTGACTTGGGCTACACACGCCTAAAGCAGTAGAGCCAGAACCTTAACTTTGGCGTTGAGTTTCCAGAACTCCCACTGTCCCAGTAAGTGATGCCAATTTCAGATGCCAAATCTAATATGTCATAACACCAAGAGGGTAAGGGAGGTTTATTACTCACATAATGAAGCTTTCTCAGAAAAACAGAGCAGGATCCCAAGGTCATCTGATCATGGTTTGAGAGCTCAAGGAGAGGAGATGATTTGAGGTTTTTGGTGCAGGTATAAAGCTGGGGTAAGGTTTCCCACACAGCAGCTCGGAGCTGTGGGGCTTGATCTTCCCACAGACACCACAAATAAAACACAGGTGTGTCCTTACGAGCTTGCCCATATAGAAGAGCGGAAGGACGGAGGCAGTGATGGATCTTGAAAGCTGCCAGCAAACATCAAGTAAGGGTCTTTATTTACTGCAGGAATGCCTCAACCTCAGTGACCAGGGATTATGTGGATACAAGACATGACAAGAAACATCAGAGTGAAGTCATTTATGTTCATGATTCTGGAAGCTTCACCTAATCACACGCAGATTCAAGAGACCAGAGCACTGAAAACAAGGAATCCAGGTTGCAAATCCTAAGTGGCCCACGAGTCCAGGAATGGGTGTCAACCCAGAGGGACCACGGAGCACTCAACCCAGAAACTGAAGCCTCAATTTCCAAACCAGCCCAAAGAAAAAGCAGAAGACAGGACTGATACGTCAGAGTTGCTGATGTACAAGTTCACAAGTGCTCAGAAAGGTGGCTAGGCAGAGACTGCAGGTGACCGCTATTACTGACTGCAGTTGGGAGACATCGGAGTCATGTCATACATTCAAGTTACTGTCTTGATAGGAGAGAGGGAAAAAGAATTTTTGCAAATCAATAAAGATGTCTTACCCATGCAAGATATCTAGGGTTGGGGTTGGAATAAAGCCTAGAATTATTAAAGTTCAAATTTTAAGGCATCACACCACACTCATAAAGCCACAAGTTTTTTTTTACCTCTTGGTTAATCTAAAGAGGAAAGAGAAGAGATTATTCAACTCCTTACATCAGGCATGCATTCCAAGAAGGCTTGAGAAGAGGATAAAGATTCTCACTGTTTCTTTGTGTCTGTGTCTGTGTTTCTAATGACAACAGTATCTGGATACAATTGAAATTCTACTATTCAAAGAGAACCAACATGATAAGACAAGTGAAGTTTAGTCTTCTACTAAATCCAATTTTTTGTAGCAGTCACAACCTGAGCCATTAAACCTCTGCTTTCATTTAACACCTCTCTAAGCTGACACCCGTAACACGGGGATATTTTCCAAATATACTTACAGCATAGATGGAAAAAAATTCTGAACAGTGACACAACGCCAGAGAAATTACTTGAAACCGTAAGTGTTTACAGATTCATGGAATCGCAACAACTTATTTGTAAGCCTACTGTACGCATTTGTAACCTCACACATTTCAATTTGAGGCAGGTCCTGATTAAAAGTGGATCTAGTAATGTTACTCTACTCTGGAGGGAAAGTGAATGTTCATTAGGGGTTGCTTTCAATAATGAAGAACCAGAGTCATAATAGAAGGAAAAGGAGTTTGAACTCTGACAGTATTTTCTGAAAGTTAAATGAAGCAGGCACTATTTCTTCATAATGGAATGTTTTAAATTTTATTTATTTATTTTAGCACAGTAGAGAAGAAGATGATAGGCACTGGAACCAGAAAGATTCTGACTCTAACAATTATCACAGCTGTCTCTTTCTTATCACAAAAAAAATTAACAAGAAAAAATTCAATAGCTGCACCTGTCTTAAAGTGTTGTTGAGGGCTTTAAAGGAGCAAATAACGTAACGTCTGAGATCACAGCAACATACAACAGCATGATATAAGATGGAGCTATTTTTACTCTTGAGAGTTGCCTCTAACACTTCAATTGTCTCACCTCCTTTCAATCTGAACACTGAGAATTAGAGTTTCTGACTGTTTGATGTTTACTTATGTGCTGACACCAAGGTAAAAGCTAATGCCATGAGTATCAGAAATCCTCTCAAAACCTGTCACATTACTGTAGTTTAAATTATTTAGTCAATTCTCCAAATTGGCTCAAATTTTCCATCATCTTTGTTGTTATCACTTACTTCCGCAGTTAATTCTTGACAGAATTTTCTCCCTAAAGCTATTTACCATCTAAAACAGTCAGGAATTGGAAAGCAATATTGTAGCTGCCTTGGCAGGGTTTTGCTTGGTTTCAGGAATCCTGTTTTAGATATATTCCAGAAAGAAGGATCCAAGATTTGTAGAATTTAAAATTCTATCTTGGCAGCAATAGCATTTGACTTTGCACAGATTGTTAAGAAGGTGAGGGAGTTTGCTCAGCATGTGAGAAAATTATTTCTGTTAGCCATTATGGCTGTCACGATTTGGGGCAGCAATTCAGAAAACCCCTTTTATAATACTTAAAAGATTTCCTTGCCTTTCACTGAAAGAATAGCAAAATTAATTCAGTGAAAGTAAAGCAATAAGCAATCATCATTTGAGAGATACCATCCATGGCATCATTCATTCAGACAAGTAATTAAGTCAACAAAAAATTATTGGATGTTACTTTGTGTTTCTCATTGTTCTGTTCTTATAATAAAATGATGAATAAATAAATCCTGGGGCTGCCACCCACACGCTCTAGTCTAATACATTTTAAAAATATTGTTTTGAATACTAAATGTTCTAAATCTACAGCCTATGACTTTCATTGAGAAAACACGGTTTCTCTCACCGTCATTTCCAATCAGTACCAATGTTCCTGTGTATACAATGAAATGAATGTATTAAAGTTGTATGCCATTAAAATTTATATCACTAGCACTGTCCTTAAATGGAGGGTCTTAAGGGTCTAAACTGTGCTTACTCTGGATTTTTATCTCAGCATCAGCGCACCCTTTCAGTGAAAAGGAGCAGTTCAAGAGAGGCCTGGGTTGGACTCCAGCGCTCTCCTCTTTGTGCTTCTCTCTGTTCCCCGGGGGAGAACCCTACCACTTCTCATGGAAAGCGCCAACTCAGGTCACCTCTCCAACCTTCTTCCTCAGCACATGCCTCGTGGGTGGCTCCCCTCACTGGCACAGCCTGACGGGATCCAGCAGGAAGCAGGGTGGGGCCTGGAGGCGTGTGTGCTGCAGAGCGCCCCTGCACCCCTGTGAAGAGGCCATGCGGCACAGGTCTGCCCTTGAAATCCAGCAGACCTGAATTCAAACCCCTGCTGCTGAATGCATTGTCTGGATAGCTCTGAATAAGCCACTTAATCCGCCTGAGCCTCAGTTTTGCATTTGTTCAATGGCACTGATAATGGCACCTTTTCCAAAATGTGACGAGCATGTGAAAGCATCTCGGATATATTAAGCTCTTAATAAACAATGACTTAATGTGATAAGAAAAATAAATTTTAAAATAAAGATTTCTTCCTGGGAGAAATTCTCTGAAACATAATACATATTATTGTCATCAGCTGCCCAGTTTATTGATGCCACATGTAAAATGGGTAATTATTCTAATCTTACTTAGTAGTTCACAAATGCCGTACACTGAGAAGCTTCTACAGGAATTTTCCATTAATGGTCTTTGGGTTCTCAGTGCCTAGAAGAGCACATAGAATGGTGGTTCTTAACTCCAGTGAGTATTAGAGTCTCATCTCCCTGGAGTAGGATTTCTTAACTGTAGTGTGTATGGGAATCTCATTTCCCTGGAATAGTAGTTCTTAAATCCGATGGGTATCAGAATCTCATCTCCCTGGAATAGTGATCCTTAACTCCGATGGGTATCAGAATCTCATCTCCCTGGAATAGTGGTTCTTAACTCCAATGGGTATCACAATCTCAGGTCCCTAGATTAGTGGTTCTTAACTCTGGTGTGTATCAAAATCTCAGGTCCCTGGATTAGTAGTTCCTAACTCCAGTGTGTATCAGAATCTCATCTCCTGTGTAGCCTTAATATATGGTTGTCCAGATTCCACGGCAGGCCTTAAAGTAGCTTTGAGAAGTATACAGACATTAGTGTTTTAAAAAATCTAAAAAAGTGATTATATATTGGTTCATAGTAGAGCTGAGTACATTGGATACTTTTTCTTCCATAGTTGAGACACTTTACCAAGAAGAGTATATTCCAGCTCCATCCATGTAAACATGAAAGTTATAACCCAACTACAGCCCAAGATGAAGGAGAAAGAGGAGGGGGAGGGGAGAGAAGGGAAGAGGATAGACAGAGGGAGGGTAATTGATCAGACCACACCTATGGTGCATTTTACAGAGTAAATGTCAAATCTACTAAGTGTAGAGCATAAATGTCTTAACATAATAATTAAGAAAGTGCAGTGAAGGCTATGTTGACCAGTTTGTTGTAAGTATTTCAAATTATATATAAAAGCAGCACATCGTACCCCATAAATGCATTAATGTACACAGCTATGATTTAATAAAAAATAAATAAAAAATCTAAAGAGATTCCAGATCCTCAGACAGGGTGAACTGTTAATTGAATGAATGAATGAAAAGCAATATCATAGGATATTGTGTCATTTGTACACAATTATGTCAATATATTGTCTTGTTTTGCACAATGAAATTCACATTTTTCTGCCACAGAATTGAAAGTTATTTAATTTAAATAAAGAAAATATTCATGCCAACCTTCTCAATTTTAAATTTGTCAATAATTTATCTTATTTCCATATATCTCTGAATAATGGAAGGAGAGAAAACTATATATATATATGTGTGTATAAATATATAAATATATGTCTTTTCCAGGTTATTTTAGATATATCTTAAATTATTAAGAAGTTACAGTAAGAAATAATAGTGAAGACTATATGTATTAGATATATATTGAAAAAATATATATATATCTTTGTGAGATTAACTCACAAATTAGAAAGCATCACAAAACATGGGATACATGTTGATTTTTCAGGAAAACAGAGGAATGAAAAAAAATCACTGAAAGCTCTAGGTCAGAGGTCAGAATCAACAAGTTGCAAGGGAAATTCAGCATTTCAGATGAGCACTTGTGATATTTTATTCCAGAGCTCTGATTTGAATATCTTATTAACTCCTTTTACATTAAGGTTATCTCAAAAATTCAAAATGTCGAAGTATGTAGACTCACAAAATCTACATAGGAATCGATTCTGTGAGTCTACATAATTCGACATTTTGAATTTTTGAGATAACCTTAATATAAAAGGAGTTCATGATTCCTATGTAAACTTTCGTGTGTTTAGGACACACATAGGATACATTTAAAAATATGTTAGTAGTAGATGATCTAATACAAGGTGTAAGGTAGAGGAATGAGGGATCAGGGATGGGGGAAGAGAGGGTGGATGGGTGGTTACGGTGTATGGCACACCTCTTGGGGGCGGGACATGATTATAAGAGGGACTTTACCTAATAACCACAATCAATGTAACCTAACTCTTTGTGCCCTCCATGAATCCCAAATAATAATAAAAAAAAAAATACTGAGGAAAGGCACAGACAGGAATGAGCTTTGGCAATAATTTTAAGGCCTGCATAAATGATAATAAGTGATTAACTAGTAAACATATTAATATGAATTCAACTAGCACCATCCATTTTCCAGAACATGTTGCCTCTAATTAAATGATATTTGCCATTAAAATAGTACATTTGTAACAAAAATTGTACAGGGAGAGAAAAGACACATCTTGTGGTTTATATTCAAATGTTAATTTAGGGCTAGAGCCGAGGGAAAGAAATATGTTTTGTTTACTAAAAGTAGAAGGAAAGCTGAACAAAATCAATACTGAACAAAATCGATGCTGAACAATAAGAACATATTTATCTTTATCTAACTGCAAATTTCGTCCATGGTTTAAAGTGTTTAAAATGAATTGCTATGTGTGGAAAAAACAATTCAGCAATTGTCTCTGTTATTTGATCAAATTTAATATAATTTTAAAGTTTTTAAAAAAGCATTTTTTTCAATGTTTTTACTACAGAATATAAACATGTTAATTTAGTTAGTCAGGACACCACTAATTCCCATGATTGGATCATTTGATTCTCAGGATAGGTGAGAGACAGAATTCCAGTAAGAGGAATTGTCATTTTAGTGGAATTTAATTAAATATTGGATCTCAACCTAATCAGCAAAGTAATTAATGTGCCAGCTGCTACGTAATTGATACTGTTTTGTCATCTCCTTGCTACTTACCTAACAGGCCTAGTTCTTTGAATGCTTGGGAAAATGAGTTACAATTAAATAATAGCAATAAATATTTCAGTCATTTATGCTTTGCCTTTCTGAATTGTAGATCATTTAATATCACAGCCAGTATACTTATATGCTTCCTCCACCATACTTTCAATGCAATAGCAAGTTTCATTTAACAGCATTATCAAAGCATACGATATTGTTGGTAATCTCTGAAACCAGATTTTATTTGGTTCAGTATTCGTCATTATACAGGAAATACAAGGAAAATACAAAACAGATTCCAGGGCTCACTTAGAAAGATTAAAATGGCAAAAACTATTGTATACTCTTGTTTCAATCAAGAAATTGAAATAGTTGTGCATATAAAGTACTGTCATATACCAGCATCATAATACCTATTATCCTGTCACTCAGCTCTTCCACTGTGTTGTTCAGATGCTTTTATTAGGGATCCAGATTTTCATTAAAAACAGAGTACTATAGATTACCTCGTCCCTTTATCAGATGTGTAGATGGTGAATGTTTTCACCCATTCTGTAGTTTGTCTGTTTATTCTGTTGAGTATTTCCTCTGCTAGGCAGCATTTTAATTCAATCAAGTCCCACTTATTTATGTATTCACTTATTTATTTTGTTGTTACTTTATTCGTCTTTAAGGTCTTAGGCATAATTCCTTTACCCAGACTGGTGTCTGGAAGAGTACTTCTGACATTTTCTTCTACAAGTTTTATGGTTTCATGTCTTACATTTAAGTCTTTATACCTGCTCAATTTAATGTTTGAAAATGGCAAGAGCAGGGGGTCCTATTTCATTCTTATGCAAGTGGCTACCCAGTTTCCCCAGCAACATTTGCCAAATAGGGCTTCCTTTCCCCAATGTAGGTTGTTGTCTGCTTTATTGAAGATCAGCTGGCTGTATGTGGATGGTTTTATCTCTGGGTTCTCCATTCTGTTCGATTGGCCTATGCCTCTACTTTTATACCAGTATCACGCAGTTTGGGTAGTATAATTTGAAGTCTGGTAATGCGATGCCTCCAGATTTGTTCCTTTTTTTTAAAGATCTCTTTGGCTAGTTGGGATATTTTTGGTTCCAGATAAAGGGTAGAATTATTTTTACAGATCTATGAAAGATAACATTGGCATTTTAATAGGGATTGTGCTGACTCTGTAAATCTTTCTGGACAGTATGAACATTTCAACCATGTTGATTCTACCAATCCATGAGCGTGATATGTTTTTCCATTTTCTTGGTGCCAAGTGCAATTTCTTTGTCCAGTGTGTCATAGTTCTTCTTGTGGAGACCTTTTACCTCCTTGGTTAAGTGTACTCTACAGTATTTAACTTTCTGTGCAGCTCTCATGATGATCCTACACCTTTCAGTTGATTCTCAGCTTGACTGTTAATGGTGTATAGAGACGCTGCTGCTTTATATACATTGAATTTGTTACTTGAAATTTTCCTGCATGGTTTTTCCCATCAATTCTAGGAGTCTTTTTGTGGAGTCTTTGGGATCTTCTAGATACAAGTTAATCACATCAGCAAAATGTGACAGTTTGACCTCATTTTTCTCTTACTTGGATACCCTTTCTCTTGCCTGATTGCTGTGGCTAGGATTTCCAGAACTATGCTGAATAGAAATGGTGATAGTGGCATTTTTGTCTTATTTCAGCTCTCTGGGGGAATGAAGAATTTAAACAAATCAGCAAAAATGAACAACCCCATTCAAAGAAGAGAAAAAGACATGTATAGAAGTTTTTCAAGAAAAGATAGTCAAATGACTAATCAACATAAGAAGAAATATTCAACATCACTAAATAGCAGAGAAACACAAATTAAAACCATAATGAGATATTGTCTTTCCTCTGTTGGAATAACCATTATTAAAAAGTAAAAACAAAACAAAATAAGACAATAGATGCTGGCATGTTTGCAGAAACAAGGGAACACTTACACACTGTTGGTGTGATTGCAAATTAATGCAAACTCTACACAAAACAATTTGAAGACTTACCATTCGACCTGGAGTCACACTACTAGGTGAAAATTACCAATTTTATCAAGAAGGTACCTATACTCAAATTTTTATTGTAGCATAATTCAAATCATAAAGATTTGGAATCAATCCAAAGATTGATTTCTTTCTCTACCCAAAGAAAATAAGCAATTTTATCAAGAAGGTACCTGTACTCAAATGTTTATTATAGCGTAATTCAAATCATAAAGATTTGGAATCAAGTCTAAATTCTCATTAATGCATGTGGGAATAATGAAAAAGTGGTGTGTACACACACAGACATACACCATGGAGTACTACTCAGACATTGAAAGGAATAAAATATTTTGCAGCAACTTGGGCAGAAGTGGAGACCATTATCTCAAGTGAGGTATCTTGGGAATAGAAAAACAAACACCACATGCACTCTGTAATAATAGGGAACTAATTGATGCACACACATGAGGACAAAGAAAGGTAAAGGTTCCTGGAAGGGGTGAGGGGGGAAAAGAAGTGGAGTAAAAACCTACCTCCTGGGTACAATGAACACTATTCAGGTGATAGGCACATTAAAAGCCCCAAATTAAGAATTATATTACCAATATATTATAAATCATACACATAAAAAATTGTACCACCTTAATATTTTGAAATAAAACAAACTCAGATAAACCCAAAACATTATATTAGTGAAATAACAATATTTATTTCAGTTGGCATAAACAACATCAACTATACTTAAAAATGGAAATGAAAATAGTCTCATGTAAAGTTGCTAGACATTGAAAATACTTCTTAGAGAAAAAATGGTTACCCTCTCTTTAAGTTACCAGGAGACAAGTTCAGAGTCTATCACATCAAGCAGGGAAGAGTAAGGTTACCCTCTCTTATAATTGTTTAAGTAAATTGGGAGACAAGTTCAGAGGCTATTACATCAAGCAGGGAAGAGTAGGTGAAGTATAACCGTCTCTTTGGTGAAGACTCAGTTGTTCTCTCAATGTGCTAAAAGTTATGCTGAAAGAGAGTGCTTACTTTATGAACAACCTGCCTAATGGCAAAGAACAAGTTTGGTGACAGGTAATAATTTGATTTTGACATAACCACTTTCACCTTTTACCCTCTTTTTGCCCCTTTCCTTCTGACCATTAGACACTATAGTTCCTCCCAAACAACTACTACTACAGCACACGGGGCTTGGTACAATCCAGCCACTACAGTAGAAACAGAAATTCACTTGCCAAAATATGCTTTGGCCTGATGGGTTTGGAGACAAGTCAATAACAAGTCAAGTAATGTGTCAATGACAGCAGAGATGGTTGTACTACAAAAGCCACTAACAGTTTCTATGAGAAGTCACGCACTGCTAAGCTCCACAACTGTGTACTGAACTTGGACTTAGCACTGTTGGATTTAAGACCCAGGTAGTGTTTAAAGAAAGAAAGGGGAAGTTAGAGCAACATGAATCTGGAATCATGACAATTAAATCTGTCTCACGTGTCCCTGTGCTACCATATGGCACAGAGTTTTAGGAGAAAAGTTTTAGAATCAGTACATGTTGAATCTGGTAGATTCAATCTATCTAATTGTGTAACATCAGGCAAACACATGCAGTAATTAAACCTGTGTCTTCATTTCTAAAATGAAAACATGATATTACTTTCCAGGGAGAACTGCAGAGTGGATTATGTGAAATAATGGCTACGAGGCATTTATATAATCTTACACATGGTAAAAGTTCAATGAATGTTCATTAACATTAATTGACAATGTTAATTACTGAATAGCTCTACATTTGCAGCTTCCATTGCAGTTTATAGGGATTATGTGATAACTACTTGCAAATGAGAAATAATGATGTGTGTCCTTTCCAGGATGAAGTAATTGAAGTACCATACCTACATTACATCTTTCTTGTTCCCTACTCAACTGACCTTGTGTACCACACATTCCAGATAGTACAGCTACAAGATGAAGGAGGCATAGCAATCCACATCAAATTTCACGTGAGTGGAAAATTAACCATAGACATGACAGGCATTCAATTTATTATTATATTTTATTTTATGATTTTATTTAGGCATAATGAGGACTGAAGACCCCATTCTTAGCAAGGGTCTTAGCAAGACCCCCAGAAAAATGTAAATACAGAGAAATAAGCTGAGCAAGGTGGAATATAAACAGTTTGGCTAACTTACTTTTTTTTTTTAAATAATTTTATTAAATCATAATTGTGTACATTGGTGCAATCATAGGGTAGAATGTGCTTCATAGACAATCAGAAATATTTTGATCGTACTGTTAGAGATAGCCTTCATGGCATTTTCTTGATCACTATATAAAGATATTGATACTCTACATTTAATAAGTTTCACCATTACCCTGCTAAGATGCACCATAGGTGTGATCCCACCAATTGCCCTCCTTCCACCCATCCAGCCCAAATGCCCATCGACCCACGAATGGATTAATAAATTGTGGTACATGTATACCATGGAATACTATGCAGCCTTAAAGAAAGATGGAGACTTTACCTCTTTTGTGTTTACATGGATGGGGCTGGAACATATTCTTCTTAGCAAAGTATCTCAAGAATGGAAGAAAAAGTACCAATGTACTCAGCCCTAATATGAAGCTAATTTGTAGCTTTCATATGAAGGCTAAAACCCAATTATAGTACAAGAATACAGGGAAAAGGTAAAGGGAGGGGATAGGAGGGGGGTGGATGGGTGGAGGGAGGGCAATTAGTGGGATCACACCTATGGTGCATCTTAGCAGTGTACTGGTGAAACTTATTAAATGTAGAGTATCAATGTCTTTATATAGTGATCAAGAAAATGCCATGAAGGCTATCTCTAACAGTACGATCAAAATATTTCTGATTGTCTATGAAGCACATTCTGCCCTATGATTG
>CAUYON010041975.1:0-26222 GCA_963573935.1 Arctocebus calabarensis | reverse complement strand
CAATGACAGCTGCAACCAAAAAATGGCCGGGCATCGTGGCGGGTGCCTGTAGTCCCAGCTACTTGGGAGGCGGAGGCAGGAGACTGGCTTGAGCCCAGGAATTGGAGGTTGCTGTGAGCTGTGATGCCACAGCACTCTATCCAGGGTGACAGCTTGAGGCTCTGTCTCAAAAAAAAAAAAAAAAAAGAAAGAAAGAAAAAAAAAAAGGAAACAGGATTGGAGAACTTCATCATAGCAGGGGCGCAGAATGCAAAGTGAGGAGACACAGGCACAAAGATCGGAAAGGTGAGCAGGGGACAGATTTTGAAGGGTCTTGTAGTTATGCCAAACAAAGAAGTTTGAGTTTTATTATAAGGCAACGGGGAATCGAAGCATTTAAACAAGAGTAGTGTTTCAATTTATATGCGGTAAAACAGGGGTCCTCAAACTACAGCCCGCGGCCACATGTGACAGTGTGAATTGTATTTATTTCCATTTTGTTTTTTATTTCAAAATAAGGTATGTACACTGTGCATAGGAATTTGTTCATAGTTTTTTTTTTTTTTAACTATAGTCCAGCCCGCCAACGATCTGAGGGACAGTGAATTGGCCCCCTATTTAAAAAGTTTGAGGACACCTGCAAAAGTATCGTTGGCTAAAGGAAGACGAGACTAGAAGGACAGAAACCAGTGAGAGGTTGACTGAGTGGCCCATTTAATGGTGGCCTGAATTAAGGTGTTAGCAGTGGGAATAGAGAGAAGCACCTAGATTAAAAGATGAGGGGGAACTAACCAGGTGTACCACTGAATGTACAGAGAGGAAGAGTCACTGAGGAGTTTCAGGTTTCCTCTATACAGAAACTCAATTATTCACGAGTACCCAGTATGTACCAAAGATACAACAACAAACAAGAGAAGCGCATCTTCTCATGGAGGTTACAGTCTAGGAAGAGGAAACAGACAGTAAAGACAGACCTCCGTGAAACCTTCTCTTATCAGTCTGGCCAACACTGATTTCTGTCTCCTTATGTGAACAGTGTACCACACATTCCAAAGCTAAATGATACAGAATAGATTCATATCATATAAACACCAAGGCATTAAGGAGCTTGGTGCTTAAGACACCACCCCATGAATGTCTTATTTAGAATGGTCAACTTCATCAGGATGGAGGAGTCGTGCCTGTGGCTCAAAGGAGTAGGGCGCCAGCCCTAAATACTGGAGGTGGCCCTAGCCCCCCCCCAAAAAAGAATCTGGCCCTAGCCCCCCCCTCAAAAAGAAAAAGACATTCACGTTAAAAAAAAAAAAGTATGCAAATGACTTCAAGGATTTTTTTAGCTTCTAACAAAGTAGTAAAATATTTTTTGTGCTTTGGGGAAAGTTTACGGAATTCTTAAGAAAATGTTTACTATACCTCTTTTCATAACACATGATAAATTTAAGATCTAATTTATTACAATCCCAAGTAAACTCCACCGTATTTTTGTCATTTTTCTCTAATAGTTTGATATGGGTAAATACTGAAGTAATTTTAGACTTGTGAGAGACAAACTGTGCCCTTCAAGTCTTCATACCTGACCCCGGTCATCACCAGAGTTCCAGGCACATAAAGACAAGCTGAATGGAAACTGATAAGGCTCAGTATGTAATCTTACTGCAAACTCTGGTCTCCAGTGAAGAAAACAATCCACAACCAAAAGCAAACTAGGGGGCACACGGAAAGAGCAAAAAGATGAAATCTGCCTCATAAGATAATAAACATTTCACACAAAATCATAGATGTTGATACACTAAATGACCTTTGTCAGTCATCAAACGTGATCTCTAAGAACTCGCCATTGGACAGTTTATTGTCCAAATACTTTGGAAAGAATGAGAGCAGTAAAGTAAGGGAAGGGATCATCACGTAAGGAAAACTTTGGTGTGTGTGTGAAGGGCCTTAAGTTCCAAATGCTGGAGCAATTTGGAATATTAGTGTTGCACATGAAAATTCAACTTTATTTAATCCTATATAAATCCTTTACTTAAGATCCCTAAATGTATTTTTTACTTTCTTCATCAATCCTTAAGTCAATGTCTAAGACAACCTTAGCTTTGAAGGTAAGGCTCCTTAAGAAAGCTGGAGAAATCTAGGAGAAAAAAGATTACTAACATGAAGAGAAAGGTTACCAAGGACTCTTATCAGGCAAAAGTCCTTAATATGCCTGAGAAACCTACTGTCCAAGTTCAGTGCACCTTTTTGTTACATAATACACAGAAAAGCTCAGTATTTTATTCATTTTAGTTGATCTATCTCCCCTACTAGAACGTTACCTCTATAAAGTCAGGCATTTTCTTCTTCTGTGTTGTTCACTGCTGGTTTCCCAATATTTACAACAGTGCACCACAAACAATAGGTGGTCAACAGCAACTGGTGAATGGATGAAGGAAACAAGATTTAGGTGGCTAAACAGCCCGTTTGTGGACTGCATGCACACTCTCAAAGAAATATTGTGTGCCAATCAGAAACAAAACTGCTCTGTAAGAAGTCCATCATCAATGCAAATAAGGTGCCAATTTGTTTCATTAGTACAAACTATCAAACAAGGCAACAAACAAGATGTGTATTTTGTTTGGCTTTAGTGTATATTTAGTTATGATTCTTAGATAAATACTGAATTGTGACCTTCATATTTTCATTGGGTGTTTGAGGATTTTTTTTTTTTTTAATTACTTTTTGATTGGTTGGTTTGGACCACAGTGTGAGTCTTGGGACCCAGTAAAGCAAGGGAGTTACAGTTTTGACTCATCTGAGATGTGGGTAACATCAACTGTGTTAATGGTTTAGAGCTTTTATTCTGTGTGATGGGAGTTCTTCCAATATTGAGGTGCTTAGTTTTGTCCGTAGGAAAACGCTACAGAAATACATCTGTTTTAAACTTTTTCTAGCAAAGAGAAAGATGTGTTCAATTTTGAGCTGGCATACTTAAAATTAAAAAGTAGAAGCTAAGAAAAAAGTCCTAAATTTAACTGTACTTACAGCTTATAAAAAATATCATCTATTAGTTTGTACTAATGAAATAAATTGGCAACCCAATGAAAGGAAAATGTGGGACAAATTTATTCCCATGACCTTAGCTTTGATGAAAGAGAAATGCTACCCTGAGAAAAGTGTCATTACCTTGAAAATCTGATGTCAAAATCCAAAATCGAAGACCTGAAAGACCTCTATATTTTAGGAAGCATTTTTTTTTTAAACATATACATGTGTTTCCACTTTTGCCTTCACAAAATTAAAAATGGGCGGTGCCTGTGGCTCATCGAGTGGGATGCTGGCCTCATATACCGAAGGTGGCGAGTTCAAACCTGGCCTTGGCCAAATTGCAAAACAAAAATGGTCGGGCTTTGTGGTGGGCACCTGTAGTCCCAGCTACTCAGGAGGCTGAGGCAAGAGAATCACCTAAGCCCAGGAGTTGGAGGTTGCTGTGAGCTGTGTGATGCCACGGCACTCTACCCAGGGTGATAAAAGTGAGACCCTGTCTCTATAAAAAATAAATAAGTAAATAAAAAGGGTTAAAATTTAGTAACAATAACAATGTTTAACATAAGGACTAGAAACAAAAACCTGGTAAAGAAGGACGAAGATAATACATTCAGAAAAGAAAGTCTCCAAAAATAGACAATATTTATAAATAAAAGATAATTTCAAAAAATAGATTATGCAAAATCTTATAGACAATAGAAAAAGAAAAAAATTCTTCAAAATCATTCTACTTAATCTAGATACACCTCATACTAAAATTAGAGAATATATTATTATAAGGGAAATTACAAACATATTTCACTTATAAATGAGGATGCAATATTCTCAATATATTAACAAGTTGAATTAAAAATTAACGTTTAAGTAATGTAATTTGGTCAAAATTAAATCCATTTTTTGTGAGAATTAGTCACTATTTTCTTTTCCTTTTCTTCTTTTCCTTTCCCTCACCCCCTCCCTCTTTCTCTGTCTGGTCTCCCCTTCCCCTACCTCCTACCATGTCATTAATTATTCTCATATCAACACTGAATACCCAGGATTCATACTTCTCCATTCCTGTGATGCTTCACTAAAAATAATGTGTTCCACCTCCATCCAGGTTAGTACAAATGTTGCAAAATCTCCATTTTTTAATGGCTGAATAATATTCCATGGTATACATATAACCATGGTAAGCTGTGGCGTACGTAAACCATGTAATATTCTAGGAATCATTTTGTTTTCACTCTGTAGGTAGCTATCTGCGTATGAGCTTCAAAAGCAGCAGCTAGGTAAGAAGACCTTCAGTTCTCCCTTACTTCCAACTACTGGAGGCTACAGAAATATTTTCAAATAATCAGAGTAACAGATAAATTTGCTTAGGTCAGTTTGCAACGCACATACACCCTGAGGACCACACAGGGTTTGTCGCTGTGTTTATCTGAAAGCCAGGAACACACAGCTGAATGGCAAAACAGTGACATGAGGTGACTGTATATTTACAAAAAAGCACGGCAAGGCAGGCAGTAAAATAGTTCAGTCGCAACACTATGACAAAGAGACAAAATGAAGGAAACATCTAAAAACTCCAGCTCTGGGAATTACATCAACCACTGGGTTGGAAGTCTTGTGATGAGCAGGATAATAAGAGACTGAAATATAGAACAGCTGAAACAGAGCAGAGCTGCCACAAACATTTATCAAGCTCCTTAAGGGAAACATGTTTTTATTCCATAAAAGCACTGAGGTTTTTCCTTCCCTCCCTCTCAAGCTGAAGAGCACAGCAAAGGCAATACCAACCCTGTTTCCTTCTGTTTTCTCTCTTCTTCACTATGATTAGTGCCATAGACACCAGGCAGTTTACATCAGTGTGTTTAAAAGCAAAACTACCTTTGTATCCTTGGAGCAACACACCAAGAATTAAAAAAGCATCCAAATTCCCTCCGTTTAATGAATTTTAAATCATATTTTATGTTACAAAAATAAACTATTTTTGTGTTGACACAAGATCAAATTCAATATAAATAACTGAATATATGTGCAAGTATAAAATTAAGGATACTGCACTATACAAAGAGAATGAAATGTAAGTTACTTAAAAATTATATTACATATATAGCCTTAGAATCATAGCATTGATTTTAATCTGTGAGAACTTAATAAAACTCTCAATATACGGATCTCCATATAAAATTCCCCTCCATATACTGATCTCCAGAGCTAAGTTTTACATTTGTTTATAACTGGCTTCAGCAACAAAAACAAGTTCTGACAAGTTTTGACAAGCTCTTCCTTGTCAAGGCCTCAAGGAAAGCCCACCAGCTGCTTGCCAGCCCCCCGCCCCCACACAGCCCAAGGTAAGTACCCCTGGGACTGAGATTCTAGGCGCATCCAAAAACAGGAATAAATCACAAGGAACTAAAACTATCCCAGTACCAAAGAAGGGATCATTAGCCAACATTCCTTAGAAAGACGTCTCTTCCTCAACAGCGTTTTCTGTGCTGCATATGACGTCAATTTCAACCATACGTGGGCTGTTTGGAAAGTATCCAGCCATGTGATATGAAAAATAGAGATATACGTGGCTGGCTACTTTCCATATAGCCCTTATATTTGCCAAATTAATTAATCATATAAGCTACTAAAAACTTCTTGGCAGTCAAATGTTTTTAAAGGAATAAATTCCCTGAACATCTGCCAGAATACACACAGTAAATAAATGAAGACGGACAGTCTTACTCTGAAGAGGAAGCACTTGTCTGTTTCCTGCTGACAGCCAGACTGCCAGTGAGCTGGGGAAGCTCGACACCACTGTGCACTTGGGGACGCCACTCTCCACAGCCCCTGAACATTGCCTTATGCCAGCCTACTCATTCTCAAGGACTACGGCCTTCTCGACTCCCCTCAAACACACCCTCTACCCTAAAATTCCCAGCAGATGAACACTCCTGCCATAATTCATAGCAAGTAGACTGTTTGGCCAGAGCAGTCTGCAAATGGTTGCCCTCAATCTACAAACCTATGAGCCTATTTCTTGATCCTTCTTGCCATTCTTATTATAAGGGAATGAACATCGTTTGCTACTTTTTATCACTTGTCCCACATCTCTTCACCTACTAGATTATAAATTTCGTGAATTCAAGAACATGGTCTTCCTTAATCACTTCTGTATCTCTGAGGTCCCAGTATATTTGGAACTTATCAGTAGTCAGGAAGTATCTGTTGAAACTAAGTGTTCCTGGTTTCTCCTCTGGGCTTCATTAGATGTTCTTTTCTTGTTCAAACAGAGGTAAAGCAATGGCAAGGGAAAAAAATCCCAGAGGCTCTCACCAAAAAAAAAAAAAAAAAAATCACCTGCACAGGGAAAAAAGCTTAGGTAGTCATTTTCCAGGGTATATGTGACATTTTTCTCAAAATAAAGAATGTGTTCTGTCTGTAACACTTTCAACTACCAACACAGCAACTCTACCTGCAAATCTGGCACAACTGCACCTGCTTGCACATCTTGATTTTAATTTTTAACATGTAAAATAAAAGCATTTGCAAAGTAGCAGTTTGACATGCCATCATTACAAGTTTAAAGTATCACTGATCACGTACGCTGTAGATGCAACATAAACTCACTGCAGCCCATTTCTCAGCCCCCTCCAACTGTTAATCAAAATAGCCTCCCAATTCGGAGTAAATTTATAACAAGCAAATATTTAAATTTAAACTTAGAACATAAAGTAATATTTATTTTTATTTGTTTATATAATAACTTTCCAAATAAGCTCTTATTGGAAAAACAAGATCTCACTAATAGGGGGAAAAAAGAACCATCACTGGTCTAGCATAAATGCTATGCTTTCTCCTCTGGGTACCCCTTTGACTCATGAGTTGACTCAATGTCTGCAACTTCCAGGGCAGATGTCACTGTCTGAGGTTAATGCTATACCATTCAGGAAACACTCATCTGACAAAGCTCAGACAGGTAAGACAAGGTATATACATATACTCTTCAGGAGTTCCCAATTTCATACTCTTTCTGGCTTAAAAGATAAGAGGAATGAGAAATCCCACAGGTAGTCCAATTAAAAATTTATTTTATCCCAAAGTATGAGGAAATTGATTATATGTTATTTTTGTTTTCAATACAGCATCCCAGAGACTTTGAAAAATTAGCTATAATACACTTTCTATGTTGCTATCCTATTTTAATAATTTCAGAAAGCTTATAATTTTCATAGGAAGAATTTACATATTTTTATAAATACATATGTGTGGGTGCATACATATATAACATACCCAAAAGAGGTTTTTCTTAAAAATGTATTTACTTGTTTTTAGAGACAGAATCTCACTCTGTTGCCCAGGCTGGAGTGTAGTGCTCTCCACACGCATGCATTGTGCAGAGTTCCATCACAGCTCACTGTGGCCTCTAACGTCTTGGCTCAAGGGATCCTCCTCCATCAGCCTCCCAAGTAGCTGGGCCTACAGGTTCACACCCACATCCAGCTAAATTTTTAAAATTTTTGTGGGGATAGAGTTCTCCCTATGTTCCCCAGCCTGATCTCAATCTCCTGGCTTCAAGCCATCCTGTGCCTCACCCTCCCAAAGTGCTAGGATTATAGGCATGAGTCAGAAATTCAGCCAAATATTTAGTTTCAGAGGGTTTGAATCCTTTTTAATATTGTTTGAGTAATTACTTGACCTAATTATTTATTTGAAATTTCAATGCATGACCATTACATTTCCCTAGTACATTCTTTCCTCTATAACCAAAACCTTAGGCATCTGAAATCAGTCATATTTGTCATGTCTATGAATATCATTTTATATAATTATATTTACTACTATCCATTTTAAATATGAAATTTTGGATGCAGAGAATTATCTTGGAACAGGTGTATATTCAACCCATCCATATTTCCATCCAGAAATCTACCTAACATCACTTAAACTATGCCTTTAAGACATCCAGAAACATTTTAGAAGATCGTCATAAACTTTCACAGAAGCTCACTGAAGTTTTCAACTTCCAAAAATACTTGCATTTCACCTGATGACCTTTATCTCACATTTCTTTTGTGCACTCATGGAAACATATTTCTCACTACTCAACAAAAAGTCTCTGGTAGAAATTGCCCCTTCACCTTCTGGGAGTATGAACAGAGAAGAGTGGACACAACAGAGACGTCACCACCGGTTCTCACCCTGAACGTCAGCCACAGACCTACAAATTTTCTCACCCTCCAAATCCCTCACAGTCTCCACGACACTGTATTTGGGATGTGTGTCTGGAAATGGTGTTTTTCTTTGAAGGGGTGTTTTTACAGAGGAGTTGGGGGAAATGTGAGTAGGGAGAAAATTTCTGCCCCACTGGATGACACTGGAGAAATCCAGTTAGTTTTTCTCCTGCTCTTTTTCTCCTATCTTCTTGGTACCATAGGAGATGTGATCACAGAGTTCATTTTTCATTCTACTAGTGAATAAGGAATTTATCTAGCCTTATTAAGGATAAGGTCAAACTGTCTCAAACCCAGGCTTAAACTACAAATAAACAAGACACTAAAATGTTAAAGTAAAATGGAAAGGATACAGAAAAATTCTCCAAAGTTGTATACGAATGGCAAAATTGACCAACATACAAACCCTTGCATGGGCACTCGGTATGGCCTAAGAGGGGAAGAAACCAATTCTGGAAAAATAAAGTCAACATAATCACATACGACAGCTTCTCTTTTCTAGCTCCTCAGGGACAGCTAAATGTTGGTCATTAATTAAATGGGCAATGGTGAAAGAGAACAGTATTTCTTACTTAACAAAACCCTGATGTCAGCCAAAACCTGAAATCAGTTCTAGCCTCACATAGGAAAAAATGTGCTTTAAATTTGGATCTGGTTGTTCCGTCCAGTGGTCAAGGAGAGCATGCGATTGATTGGTGCTTTGGCATTGCCAGGGCACACAGGCAGGCAATTCTTTTTAAACACATACTTGGGTGGTTCAGACAAAGTTCTATATGTGACTGAAACTTCACTAGAAATCCTAATAGTTCTTGGAAAAGTATGAGATCACCACGTTAAATATGAGCCAATAGGCATGAATGATTAGCCTGGGGCTAATTCTGTATCAGAAATATTAATTTTGTGCTTCAAATGCTACTTTCATCTTTAATCTTAAGTATTTTTATGTCAACATTAATTTTCATAGTACTTGTAACCTTTGTAGTGGGCATGAAAATACAGACAAGAAAATAGATGCACTATCCAAGTTATCACTGTTCATCACCAGCAAAATAATCATAGAAACACAGAAATCTGAATACTGCCAATCAATTAATGTAATTTTTTTCTTTAAAAACATATGTACCCAAGGTGGGAAGATCACTTGGAGCCAAGAGTTCAAGACCAGCATGGGCAATACAGCAAGATACCTAAGTCTATAAAAAATTTAAATTAATCAAGCATAATAGTTCACACCTATAGTCCAATCTCCTTGGATGGCTGAGGCAAAAGGACTGCTTGAGCCCAGGAGTTGAAGCTTCAGTGAGCTATGATTGTGCCACTGTACTCTAGCATAGTCAACAGAAGCAGACTCTGACTCAAAAGAAAAAAAAAAAAAAGACAACAGAAGACAAAAACGCAAAGCACGTGTAGCTTCGTCACCCTGAGTAGAGTGCTGGGGTGTCATAGCTCACAGCAACCTCAAACTCTTGGCCTCAGCAGATCCTCCTGTCTCAACCTACCAAGTAGCTGGGAGTACAGGTGCCTGCCACAATGCCGGAGTACTTTTAGAGATGGGGTCTTGCTTGCTCTTGCTGAGGCTGGTCTCAAACCTGAGCTCAAGCTATCCACCAGCCACCTCCATCTCCCAGGGGGCTAAGATTACAGGCATCAGTCACCACTCCTGGACTAACATGTAGATTTTACTCATCAATATTTTTTAAGATTCTATCCTAAGTATGCACGTTCCATTCTTATTTGAAGAAAAAAGACAATTTAAATTAAACATGTGTAGTACTATACTTCATTTGTGACAAAATGTAATTAAAATGCATAATCTTACTTTTGGGGGATTGGAGCTATTTTAAGTGCCTGGGTTTTTTCCCACAGGAGGGAGGAAAATGCTTAAGTGGCTCAAAATTCTTTCATGACACATTCCAAAATTAAAACTGCTTTTTAAAATTATCTAAGACCTATCAGAAAAGAGGAAATCACAGGAAAACTGGAAATAAACCTATTTTCACTCTTGGAAAACAACCCTGTACATTAAAAACTTGAAATTTCTCATAGAAACAGATATTAGACCAAAGGAACAGAACAGAGAACCCAGAAATAAATCCATATATTTACAGCCAACTCATTTTCAACAACAGGGCCAAGAACATACACTGAAAAAAGAACAGTCACTTCCATAAGTGGTGCTGGGAAAACTGAGCAGATATTCTGATACAGATATATCCAGGAGAATGAAACTAGACACCTTTTTCCCACATTAAAAAATCAAGTCAAAATGTACCGAAGACTTAAATGCAAGACCAGAAATTATGAACTACTAGAAGAAAATACTGGAGAAATGCTTCAGGATACTGACATATCGATCTGGGCAAAGACTTTTAGGGTAAGACCTTAAAAGCACAAGCAATAAAAGCAAAAATAGACACATGGGTTTATACCAAGCTAGAAAGCTTCTGCACAGCAAAGGAAATAATCAACAAAGTGAAAAGACAACCTACAGAATTAGAGAAAATATTTGCAAACTATTCATCTGACAGGGATTAACAACCAGAATATACAAAGAACTCACAAACAGATATACAAAGAAACAAATATACAAACAACTCAATAGTTAAAAAAAAAAAAAAAGGACAGGTGGCAAATGAAGTTAATAGATATTTCTCAAAAGGCAACATACAAATGGCCACTAGGTATATGAAAAAATGCCAATCATGCCTAATCATCAGGGAAATACAAATCACAATGATAAATCATCTCACCCAAGTTAAAATGTTCATTATCAAAAAGACAAAACAACAACAGATGCTGGAGAGGATATGGAGAAAAGGGAACTCTTGTATACTTGGTGGGGAAGTAAATAAGTACAGCCATTATAGAAAACACTATGATGGTTAATAATTTAAAAAAAAACTAAAAATAGAAGTTAGCCATCTCACTGCTAGACATATAGTCAATAAAGGAAATCAGTGTGTCAAAGGGAACTACACCTCCATGTTTACTGTCATGCTATGCATAATAGCCAAGAGATGGAATCAACCTAAGTATCCATAACAGATGAATAGATGTTAAAAAATGACATAATACAATTCATTCAGCCATAAAAAGGAATGAAATTCTGTCATTTGCAGCAACATGGATACGCCTGAAGAAGGTTATGTTAAATGAAATAAGCCAGGTACAAGAAGGCAAATATCCCATAGTCACTCTTATGTGGGAGCCATAAGACTGGTCTTTATGGAGACAGAGTAGAATAGTGGTTACGGTGGAGGGTGGAGGATGGGTGTGGGAAGGAGGAAGGGGAATGAAGAGAGGTGGGATGATGAGTACACAAACACAATTAGGAGAAGTAAGTTCTAGTGGTTGATAACACAGTAGGGTAAGTACAGTTAATAATTTAGTGTGTATTTCAAATAAGCTAGGAGAGAAGACGTAGAATGTTTTCAATACAGAGAAATAATAAATGTTCAAGATAAGGGATATCCTAATTACCCTAATTTGATCATTACACATCATTGTATGACTGTATAAAAAAATCACATTTACTCCATAAATAATTATGTCTCCATAAAGCTAATAAATTGAAAAAAATTAAGTTCCTAACACTATAAAATACCTTTCTTTGAGCCGCAATTTTCCAGTTTACTTTTTAAAATTCCAACAGAAATTATGTTAGCATGAAGAGAAAATTCCAACGTGGTATCAAAAGCCCCCACGCTTATTTAGATAAATTTAATATATAAAAACAATTTGCTAGCAGTCCCTCCTCAATTTTTGTAAAGAAGAAATACAGTCTACAGTGTATAGAAATTCCTAATTTGCTTAAAGTACATGTGGTATGTGTTACAACACCCCATGGATACCCACATCAGGACAGGGGCCGAACTGTGTCAAACCACCAGAAGTCGACCTCAGGGTGGGGGACCTGACACTGGGGGGAGAGCTGTATTCTCACTACAAGGACTTCACCTGGCCCTTTCAAAGGGCCACTGTCCGGGGAGACTGCCAAAATTATGGAGTGTTTTTAATACTCATGTTATTTCTAGTCACAGGAAAAATACAAGCACAGAGGGTGGAAACAACCTCACACTATAACTGACCAAGAAAGGGCAGGGGACTTCCCTGAGCTAGGGACTTGTCATACATGCATCCTTTAAATCTCACACCAAGTCTGTGAAGGAAACGCACTGATGTGCCCTAGGATCGGACAGGTTAAGTAACTTTCTCAAGCTTACCAGGTGAGAAATGACACAGTGAAGGTTGGAATGTAGGCCTATGTGCTCACATTTCCGCCTTCTGCCCAAGACTATAGGATTTAACTCTTGTTATCATTATGACTTACAGTGTGTATCTGAACACGTGAGGCCTCTCTAGAAGGTCTTCTAGCTACATTACCCCTCTGAAAGTGCCTGACTCCCTAGACTCTCTAAGCCTTTGGGGTTGTATAATAGGTCACAGAATCACCCTTCAGTGCCCAGGCACATATTCAAAGGTCCAGGGTCACAGCTTTTTTTGAAACAAAACTTACAGGGCTACTTCTAGCTGTCGCACAGGTCTTTAGAGTCATATGCCACCTGAGCCATATTTAGTTTCTTCAAGTCTAAGTATCCCCCCAAGAAATATCAGAAACTGGTATCATAATAAACCTAACACACATCATGGTCCCCATTTTTCACATGGAAACCGTGAAGATCTCAGAGCCGCTCTCCAGTTTGCCTCCTTACTTCAGTCGACCTTCCCCTCTTCTCTGGCCTTGGGTATATGCAGCAAGCATCACAGTGGTGTCTGCTAAACTGTCCACCCTCTTCCTACTGATGTCTTTGCTACAGATAGCCAACAATCCTCTCTCACTAGGGTACCATGTCCTCCAGTCAGGACTGGAGGCTCCTCCACACTGCCAGAGACCCCTGCATCATATCAATGACACACAGTATTGTACTTAGTTTCCTTGTCTTTCTCTTCTCACACAATGGTCTTGCTGATGGCAAACACAAATCTCAACAAAAAGAAAAAAAAAATTAAAAACTTAAGAATTAGAATGTCCAATAGAAAGAAAGAAGAGCCCATAGTCATTTAGTAGTTCTTACACTTTCCAGGCTTTAGCTACTTAATAATTCCTTTAAGCCAAGCTCAGTACCCCACACCTGTAAACCCAGCACTTTGGGAGGCTGAAGGAGAAGGATCACTTTAGCCCAGCAATTCACAAACAGCCTGGGCAATATTGCAAGACCCTATCTCTATAAAAAATAAGAAACATTAGCTGAGTATGGTAATGCACACCTGAAGTCTCAGCTGCTGGTAATGCTAGGGCAGGAAGCTTGCTTGAGCTCAGGAATTCAAGGCGTCAGTGAGCTATTACTGTGCCACTGCACTCCAGCCTAAGGCAACAGAGTGAAATCCAGTATCCAGAAATATGTATATATAACAATAATTAATTTAACAAATTCTTACTGAACTTATACCATATGCCAGGTATTCTGCTAGGCACAAGGGCAGAAATGGGTGAGTCACAGTGACATATGACACGGTAGAGGAGTCAGCACACAAACGTAAAGTAAGGTAAGTATGGGGTTGTCTTGGAGTACAGATTGGGAAGGCAAATCATGCCAAAAGGATTTGGGAAAGACTGCATGCACAAAAGACTGGATACCTTAGTGGGGGAATTATACATCACTGAGTGTGAACCAGTAAAAGACTCAAAGGAAAGGTCTTGATTTTGGTCACAACACCAAACCGGCTGAATCAACCAAGCCAACAACCAAGCCTGGCTCAGACAATTGCTTTCCTTTAAAGGAAACCCCCCCTGAAACATGAACTTAAAAATCCTGTTACTTACATACATCAGGACCATTTGTTAAAACTACCTTTATTTAAGCTATTCATACAGAGACCTCTTCTATCAAACCATGATTATATAGCAACATTTTCTCCAATATTTATTGGAAATTACATAAAATATTTTCCTTTATCAATAGTGAAAACGCAATTCTGTCAAAACTGAGCAAATAAAACTAGTACATATTGAACAGTATGCCTTTTCTGCAGGTGAGAAGCAAACAGAAGCATCCTCTTTCTAATAAACAAGAATAAAACAAGAAAGAATGTAGTAGTTTGCCACCAAATACACACACGTGCTTAGATTCAGTCATGTTAGCCAAAGCATCTAGACTCTGCTTTGTGTCCAGGGCATCAATCTCAGACCAAGCGTAATGAACAATCTGAAACGATGAAACCTTAACTGCCCTTGCCAGTGGACAGTTGTGGGCTGAGCAGAAGCTCTGTGGATAGTCTCTGATTAGCCTCTTGTCCAGGCCTCTTTCCTGGCAAATGATAAAAGTGAATAAACAGAAAGAAAATCTGCCTCACTACTCAGAAAACTATGCTGGTAGGAAGAAAGAACCTCTGAGATCTAAATCCTTTAAACAGCAACAATTTTTGTTCTGTATAATGTGTCTGGCAATTTCAGTTCACTGTACTTATGGCAATGCTTTTTAGATACCCTGATTATTATGGGTTCTTGGGAGCCAGACCACAAAGACTTAACTGACCACATTGTAGTCAGGAGCATCTTGTCTCCAAATGAGTTAACAGGAGTCTACTGGCCTAGGACAAGGGACAGAACCAGCTTTAGTTAAACAAAAAGATTCATGGTTCCTACAAATGTTTAACATCTTAGTTCTATTTCCAATTGTAAAGCAAGTACAATTTATGAGAAGAGACACTTAGAACAATTGCCAAATGATCTGCCCATCTTATTAAAGACGAAAAAATGATGGCTCTCAGCTAGGATACGGACACGATCCATCCAAGCCTTTGATTCAACCCATTTTCTCATATATAATCCAGTAATCTAAGGAGATTGATAAATACTAAACATAGACATTCAATTGACAGTTTCCCCACAGGGCCCATTAAATGTTCTTTCAGTATAGACTATTCATTTCCTAATGTTCTTCAATATTTGGAAAATAAATAAAACCCACGAAAAACATTGTTTTCCAAACACAGAATCATCCTTCCAATCCCATATCTTCTCCCTAGGAACAGAACTCACTTCAACCCATTCCCTTTAAACTTTGTGTTTCCTTAATTTGTGCCACACCCTGAAGAGATGTAGGGAGAGGGTTATAGACGACGCAGATTCCCTGTTTTGTGCTTCACTCCGGGGGAGTCCAGCGCTGAAGGGACAAAGGCAGGACGTGCATGGCCAGCAGCAGGCTGAGGAGTCCCAACCAGCTCAGAGCCCTGGAGACGCACCTGCCTGCTCATCCAGGCCAGCACCCTCTCGTGTATCAAGTCACTGGCGGTCGCCAACAGGAACGTGCATTCTATGGGGCCTGCCCAGAGTGAAACAATGACCGCCACACACACAAAAAGGACCGTTTTTCCTTGGGGCCATTGAGTCTAACTATGAAAACAGGATAAAAAAATTCAGAAACCAAACAACCCTGAAACAAATTAAAAACATAAAAACTTGAAAATTAGTAATGTAAAAACTTGAAAAATACTTCATAACTCACATGGCAGTTAATGTGTTAACTGGAAAGGCAACAGCTCTGTAGTATTCTAGAGCTCTCCAAATGACATATTAAAACATTTCCTTGTTCAAATCTTTAATTCCAACACCCCCACACATACCCCATCCCAGCTTCTGATCAATACTTCCCCCGAGGAGGGCCATGCTAAGGACTGCCTCCTCCCTGGGCACACAACACCTATTTCATGCTCAAATCAGACTTGACCATGACCTCCTGTCCTATCACATCAACATGATATGGAATAATACCGGAAGCCCTAGTACTAAGTCACACTGCTTAGCACCTGCATTGACCATCCTCAGTGACGATCCCAAAACCAGTTCATTTTTCCCCACACATTTATTTCCTTCCCAAGGATGCTTCTGTGATTAAAATTATGTGGTATTTGAAGTTTAGTTTCTATTACATTTTACAGATACCTGTTGGCACTAAATTTACTTACCTGCTTTTCACATATGTAAGTAGCTGGGACTACAGGTGTGTGCCACCATGCCTGGCTAATTTTTTAATATTTTGTACTGACAGGGTCTTGCTGTATTGCCAGGCGGATCTCATACTCCTGGTCCTCAAGAGACACTCTTGCCTCGCTCCAAAAATGCTAGGATTACAGGCGTGAGCAACCACAGCTGGTCTGCCACTATCCTTAAAGTTTCCTTGTAGTGTTTCTTTTTTGCTGCTATGTTGTTTTTCCTTTCTGTCTACTTATTTACAATTACCATTAAACATATTTTTATATTTTATTTCCATCAGGAAGATGAACAAAATATAAATATATGCCCTAAAAAATTAATAATCAATTGGGGTAAACCCTATCTATGCAGGCACCAGACAGACACTGTAATTCAATGCATAAATATAAATCAAGAGCAAGGAAGATGATGAGATTAGTTCCAAAACTAGTGACCTTCACATTCATCTCTCTCTTGAATGCCAATACATACTTTTCAAACATTCAGTCACTGTCAAACCTAAGAAAGTCCTAAGTCAATAGCACTGCAGGAATGACTTGAGTTTCCAGGTATTTTACACGTTCAAACCTACTGAAGGTCAAAAAGCACTAACATATATTTTATATTTTGCACATTTCAAAAAAGGCCACCATTTGAATATTTAAATATTCAAAGCTAATAAATCAGGACCTATTATTCTTATATAAAAATTTCCTTTCAAATTTCCCTATGTTTTATTTCACTTACAAAATGAATGTATGATTAAATGACAAAATACAAGAACATTTTGTATGTTGAGTGACTTTCCTACATTGTTCTGAACTTTACATGAATAAATTAAGTTCATCACTTAGAATGTGACATTGTATTTCTTTAAACATTCAGCTTTCTTTGTCCTATTATAGTATTTAAGTCATGAGCATTATACTTTTTAAAAACAAATTATATAAATATAGGTATATATAGCTACATGTATGTATATATACACACACACACATTTATAATCATTCAAGTCTGACACATAACACATGTTAAGCTGTTGCAAAGATGCTTTAACAATAAGTAAAACGCTGTTTGTCAAAAAATTTTCAAGCTATCCTCTAAAGAAAGAAAAGTAGAATTTCTGGTCATTAAAGAAACAAAATGTTTTTATTTTCTTTGTCCCCACTCTTTGTTCATCCAATCTCTTCTAACCAGGCTCAATCTTTAAATAAAGCTATGAAAATTTTTAACTCACACATAGCTATATTTTGTTTTATCAGACTTGTGAGTTGATAACAAATGTCAATAGCCAAAAAGTTTGCATTGGGCCTAATAGGCGAGTTACTTCCTCACATTAATATTGGATTTGATATTTATTTTTTAACACTTACTGTTTCATGGTTGGCTGTGAAATAAACATTTTTCTAAGTTATTAGCAAAGGGACAGCAGAATTCAACAATTTTGTTACCCATCTGATTCTTTGTGGCAATAAACTGATTTCCATGTGATACAATGAATACAGCAAGGCCCTGTGTCGTATGAAATAGAACTATGCCTTCACTAGGCAAGAGAACAATTACCAGAATGGAGTACTAAGAGGCATCACCAATATCCAGAACAATAAAGATTTAAACTCAAAAAGATGTAAAGAAAATTTAAAACAGATTCTGGTTTAGAACCAGTGGGACTAAGAAAAACTGCTTTCTACTAAACACTGATTTCACTAACAATTGGAGAGAAAAAATGAAAATTCTAACATTATGATGTTAATAATAATTCATCTGCAACAACATTCAGTAAGCTGATTAGATGATCCTAATGGGTGATTTAAAGTGAAAGGAAAAAATACCCTTAGCATAATTTAATAAGATCTTCAGACTGAAGCATATTCAAGGGTTTCATGAAAGACCTTCTCACGGCCTTTTAATAGCTCTTTCCAATTCTAATTAACTTGTTAAATGCCAATTCTCATTGCCTCATCAGAAATCCAAAGCCAGCCCTTTCTGATTAAATCATTAACTGTTAACAGGACAATGACAAGTATTTATGAACAGTGCAGCACAGATAAGCAGCTTTCAATTCTCCATGCCAAGAGAAAATAAAAACTGGAGTGGGTGATTAAAAGAATAATAAATTCTACTCATTTTTTTCAAATACACTAGGTTACATTTACTTAACACATTTACCCTCCATTAATTGTTTTACTGAGGTTAATATTTATATTAGTCTAACCTATTCATAGACTCCCAGTCAACAGTATAGAAATGTTGAGAGAGAGTTCATTTACATGGAAAAGCCAGGTAGGTACTGCAGAAATCAGAACCCAGATGTCAGCTGTGGGCTGCCACTTCCTGCCAGAGTAAGGAGCTAGATGTCCCCATTCAAGGGTCTGTGGACTTCTCCACTGGGCATGTCCACATCAACAGGCACTGGCCTATGTCAACCCCATACTAATACTCAAACTGTTTCCACAAATCCGTCTACAACCTTTGCTTCCCCATCTCTCCAAAGGCTGGCTGGCTGTCAGGGCTAAACAGCCTTGGCTCAAAAGACCAGGGATCAAGTTCAAAGTTTAAGGTAGTCCTCACCCTTATAAGACAGAGGACATCCACCCCGTGGGTTGTAAACAGGTCAGATCTGCCATATCATCTTTCTTTCAACTTTAATTTCTTGCATTCCTGAGTATCCTAGGATAGTGATGCTCTGAAAAACATGAATGTGAATCCTTACAGGAAGATCCACAACAAACTCAACACCTCCTTTGCCTACAAGTTATACAAGGCTCCCACAAATATTCTACTCTCTATACAACTTTTGTTTTTCACGCAGTCTTATAAGACATTACCATGGAAGAAAACAGGTATTGAAGATAAAAATAAATAAAACAAGATCAACAAAAGCTACCACATAAATTGTTATAAGTCACTGTGCTTAGGCTAAAGAATCATCAAGTACCAGTCTCTTCCAGAAACTAAGGTAAAATGTTAAAACTTATTTCAATGAATAGATCACCGGTAATACATATTTTGATGTTTTTTACAATTTAAGAAGTTTGTAGTATGTGAAGTTCTATCAATAATTTCCTGAGTGCTAGAGTTGGTTCTACTTAGAGTTATACTTCCACTGAGGGGCAGCCAAATATAATATTTGACAGTGCAACAAAAGTAAACTGCAAGGCTAGTGTGACTTTATCTTCCAGTTAAGGGCTATAGCCAACAAACAGAAATAAATCTAACACTACTACATTCAAATCAATGGACTAGTGAAGACAGGGTATTATCCTTTAAAAACTCTTAAAATGCTTCCAGACTCTGCTCATTTATCCCCTCCTCCTTCCAGCACAGTGCCTGGTACAAAGTGGCCACTGCTTAAGTCTATGCCAATCCCCGTCCCCTAGTGAGGCGCAGTGGCTCCCAGTGTAATCCCAGCACTTGGAGAAGCTGAGGCGAGAGGACTGCTTGAAGCCAGGAGTTCGAGACCAGCCTGGGCAACATAGAGACCCTATCTCTACAAAAAAATAAAGCCAGGTGTGGTGGCTATGCCTGTAGCTACTTAAGAGGCTGAGAGAGGAGGATTGCTGAAGCCCAGGAACTGGAGGTTTACAATGAGCTATGACTATGCTACTATACTCCAGTCAGGACAACTGAGACAAACTCTGTCTCCAAAAAAAAAAAAAAGGTATTTTATGCCGTGCAAATTTGGTTCATATGCAGCTACATTCTTGTTCTCAAGTTACTTCATGTTTGTTTTTAAAAAACTTTAATTTCTTTGACTCAACTGTTCAAAGAAAGAAAAGTTTCTCCCCTTTTCTATAGTGTCTTTGCACTCTTCTTGGCAGGCAGGCAGAAGACAGACATCAGTTGTTACACATAAATTGTTGTCGTAACTCTGATAGCATCCCTACTTCCTATCTTTCATGGTCGTTGGTAACATTTAATGGAGGAATTAAACAGGATGCAGTTGTTTAAAATTCTCTTAGTTGGAAGAACAAAAATCAATTTACCACAAATGATTTGCACCAGAATATTTACTGCAGCTCAATTCATAATTGCCAGTCTTGGGAGCAACCCAAGTGCCCATCAGCCCATGAAGGGATTAACATACTGTGGCACATGTATGCCATGGAGTACTATTCAGCCATAAGAAAAGATGGAGACTTTACAGCTTTTATGTTTACTTGGATGGAGTTGAAACACACTCTTCCTAGTAAAGTATATCAAGAATGGAAACAAAAATACGTATCCAATATACTCAATACTAACATGAAACCAATATATATACACAACTACATACCCACATGAAAGATAAAATAACAAATATAGTCTAGCAAGGGGGAGGGGAAAGGAGGATTGGCAGGAGGAAGGAGGGCTATTGGATTGTGCAATGAGAGGGTGTTCACACCCCTTGGGTGAAGAGCTCAACTACAACTTGAACTTTACCTTGGAAGTGAGAACTACATAAACTAAAAATTTATGAAATAAATTATTTATTGAAATAAAAAAATAATTCTCTTAGCCCAGCCTATATAAATGCCTCCATTATCTGAATCCATTATCCACCTCCATTATCTGTTTTAATGATCTAATACCAAAGTTCTTTCTGTCCTTAACTTCTCCATGGATTTTTTTAACTGCCTGCTAGACATTTCCAGGCATTTCATACAGTGCCTGAAGCCAAACTCATCATCTTTTCCCCAACATGCACAGGCTCTTAGCAGTAGTTCACCATTTAAGTAACTTAAGCTACAACCTGTGTCACCTTAAACTCCTTGCCTTTGTTTCTGACCTGAATGTGTCTCCATATCCTACCAGTTTAACCTTCTAAATATTAACTCCTCCATCTATTCTGCCATTTCTCATCTAGCTCAGATCCCAATCATCTCTCACCTAAAAGATAACGCTTGTCTCCCAGATGGTCTCTTTGATTCTCTAAGTTTTAAACTCCTTTCTTCAAACAATAAAGAATAACCTGACAGTATCTAAATTTGGCTGGTTAATTCCTCCAATGAAACCCTTCGACGGCTCTTCTTCTTTCATTCAACCACGAATTTGTATACATAATATAGTACTGGCCTTTGAGAATGTGGCTCCAGCCTCTTTCCCCCTCCTACAGGCTACTCCCTTCTTAGAAGGTCCCTGTTACTTCTTTTCACTCATCAGCATGTGCTTATTCCTTAACACCCTTCTCCCCAGATGACTTTCATGGCCCCACACTTTTAGCAACATTGCTTTATCTTGCTGTGGGTCACGTGAGCCTGTCTACCCTGTCCCAGTATCTGTCCTCCATATTTAGCATGTGAGCCCCTTGAGGGCAGGATTTGGATTTTATATGAATATCTCTAGTTCATAATCCAATGATTCTCACATTTGACAAATATTGCAGAAAGATGAGTACTTGGAGTTCAACAGTGAGAGCTAAAGGTCTAACGTCAGAAAACTATTAAGTCAAAGATGGTAGCTATAATAAAGAAAGCCCCATTACATTCCCCAAGGCAAATTCATATTTTTCCTTTATCCTTAATTTTAATTCTTATAGTGCTTCTCATAGTCCTGAAATAATGTCAATTATTTTCAGAATATCAGACCACTGAAAGCAATCCTTCTATCCTCTCTCCACTTGACTGTAAAAATTAACCTGTATCTTCATCCACAGGAAACATGTCTTCCTCTCTCTGATTTCTATTGCCCTGTAAAAAAGCTCCAGACACCCATCTGGCCCTTCTGTTTTTGAGATGGAGTCTCACTGTGTTGCCCCAGGCTAGGGAGATGTAGCTTCATAGCTTACAGCAACCTTAAATTCCTACGTTCAAGCAATCCTCTTGCCTCAGCCTCCCAAGCATGTGAGGCTACAGGCCTGTGCCACCACACTCAGCTAATTTTTTCTATTTTTGGTAGAGATGGGGTCTTGTGTTTTAGTGAGGCTGATCTTGAACTCCTGAGCTCAAGCAGTCCACCCCTCTTGGCCTCCCAAAATGCTACTCAACCTGGTCCTCCTCTCTTCCCAAATCTCACTTCACTTTTATTTCAGAAATAATCCTTAGATTTAGGGCCTCTTCTAATTCTCAGAGCCAGGGCTCTAGTTCAGGTCTTTATCATCTCTCATTTGGATTATTTTAACAACCCCCTAACTAATCTTTCCTCCTCTAGTCTCTCCCTTTAATAATCTGCCTATGTATGTATGTATGTATGTATGTGAAGGGGCGTAGTCTCCTGCACCCATGTAAAGCTAACTGGTTGCATTTGTGCTCCTTGAGGTATGAGGCCTTGAGAAGGGACATTTTAAGTACTTGGGCTAGAAATGACTTTTGGGGGGAAAATCTCCCCCATGCCACTGAACCGGCCTAGTTGAAAAAGCAGAATGTGCTGGAGGGAATTGTGCTTTCCAGAAGTTGCAGAATGTGCTTTCCAGAAGTTGCAGCTGGAAATCAGTTACCTGCTGGGGGCAGTGGGCTGTTGCTCTTTGTCCCCTTACCGTAACTTCCGTAATAGGTTTCAGTTAATCATATAGGGAAGCAGGCAAACAGAACAGTCAACCCAGCACCTTTATGGTTTATCTCCATTGTTGTTTATCTCCAAGCAGGACATTCTTAGTTTAGAAAGGTGTGTACAGGTTTTGCTGTATTAATGCTAACAAGGAATTGTTATGACAGTTTTTCTTACCTTTTGTGTTCTTTATTCTTGGATAATGTTATCTGATGATTTAGGGTATGTAAGAACCTTAGTAAAGATGGGTTTTGCTGAATGCCTGAGAGAGCATCAGCCATTCCCTTTCGGACAAATCATTTCATCTGCGGTGCTAACCCCGCGTCATCAATCAGGAGGGCTGGCTGGCAGCAACATGTATGTATGTATTTTGAGACAGAATCTCACTCTGCTGCCCAGGCTGGAGTGGTATCATCATAGCTCACAGCAACCTCAAAACTCCTGGGCTCCAGAGATCCTCCTGCCTCAGCCTCCTGCGTAGCTGGGACTATACAAAAGCACCACCACACTGGCTAGCTTTATTTTGTTTATCTTTTTGTAGAGACAAGATCTGTGCTATGCTGCCCAGGCTAGTCTCAAACTCCTGGGCTCAAGTGATCCTCTCATCTCAGCTTCCCAAAGTGCTGAGATCACAAGCATGAGCCACCACTCTTTATACTGCTAGCCAATCATCCATTCTGTATACTGCCTGAGCTCTAACCAAAACTGACCCTATTTTAAAATCTTCTCATGTGAATAAGACAAAGTTCAAACTTCTTAGTCTGAAATACTGCCTTGTCCCAACCTACTTTTCTAATCTTACCTCCCCTCATGCATTCTAGAATCACAATCTGCCAACTACTTCTTATCAAGCTGTGCCGAACAACATCTCTCCAATTTTGGTCATGCTGTCTCTCTGACCTCTTTGTCAATTTGAACTATCCCCTTCTTGTCCTTCAAGAAGACCCAGTTCAGATGAGCTTCTCATCTGTAAAGCTATTCACCTGTCCAATTACAAATAGTGACTAATTTCAGGCTTTTAATAACATTTATTTTATACACCTGGTATTGGCGCACAATATTAGACATATCTCCACTATAAAATGGAAACTCCTTGAAAGAAAAGACTATGAATTACACATCTTTACATATTTACTGCCTAAGAGAAAGCCTGAAGCAAAACAACTGCTTAAAAAAAATACTTGAATAAAAAATCCTCAAAGGCAGGAACAAGTCATACCACTGAATTTTCAGTAGCACCTAAAACAGCTCAGAGACCAAGACGAATTTGCGAAATGAAGGAATTAACCACTATGGGGGACAAACATTGTAGAATTATGTAAGTTAACCTGAAAAACTTTGAAAACATAAATATGCCTAAAATTATTTACATATTTGTTACAAAACATTTCTGGCATACAAAGACTAGAACAGGGCTACTTAGGTATGCTGCTATTATGGGCCCACTGCGACAATGGACAGTAGACCCATAAAATTAGAAGTATCTGCACTCTTTCATAGCAGCCTAACATGACAAATGCACACTCGGCGGCTTGCCTCACTGCAGGTGGTATCGGCTGGTTTCGTCTCATAGAGCTCATGTGTAAGGGGCACATGGGGCAAGAACTGCAGGCTAGCTGTGGTGCAGTAAGATCTTTCACCTGAGACGGTTTAAGCATCAGCAAAGACAAGCAGCTCCTGAGTGCCACAGCCAGTATCTTCATCTTACCTTGCATGTTCTCGAGATCTTTTCTTTTTTCTTTTTTTTTTTTTTTTAATTTTGTTGAATCATAATTATGTACATTGGTGCAATCATAGGGCACGATTCATATACATTCAGAAATATTTTGATCGTACTGTTACAGATAGCCTTCATGGCATTTCCTTGATCACTATATAAAGACATTGATACTCTACCTTTAATAAGTTTCGCCAGTACCCTGCTAAGATGCACCGTAGGTGTGTTCCTTAAGTTAAGTTTTGAAATGGCAAATACACACTAGAGAAATAAAACTGAAAAATAATCTGCCAAACAGGGCAGAAAGAGCATTTGTGTGGAAGTTAAACAATGGCACAGGGAGCTAGAACCTGAGCAAAGTGAAGAGGGCCTCCATACAGGAAACTGGAGTCAGAGCCCAAGTAAGATGAAGGAGGTATTTGTGGAAAAAGATAGCCTAACAAAGCCAGGGCAGCGAAGGGAACCTCAAGTCCATACTGACAAATAAATGATCTAAAATTTTAATGAGGACAAAATATTTACATAGTTTCAAAGTACCTCCCCTATTAATTACAAAGAGGGTAAAAAGTAACTTCATAAAGAAATCTAGAGGATACCTCTTTAATTAAGTGATCTAGTTAACATCAGCAATGGGATAAATGCACAGCATGTATCACATTCTAGGTTGCAAAGTAAAGAATGCAGTGGCCAGGCATGGTGGCTCATGCCTGTAATCCTAGTACTCTGGGAGGCCGAGGTGAGTGAATGACCTGAATTCACAGGTTTGAGACCAGCTAAGCCAAAGTGAGACCTTGTCTCTAGAAATAGCCAGGCATTGTGGCAGGCACCTGTAGTCCCAGCTACTTGGGAGGCTGGGGCAGGAGAATACTTGAGCCCTGGAGTTTGAGGTTGAAGTGTGCTATAATGATGCCACTGCATTCTACCATGGGTAACAGACTAAAACTCTCTCTCTCAAAAAAAAAAAAAAAGGAACAATGAATGAACCTGAAAAACACTATGCTGGCAGCACCCGTAGCTCAGTGGGTGGGGCGCCAGACACATACACCTAGGCTGGCCGGTTCAAACCCAACCTGCAGCTAAAACAACGACAACTGCAACAACAAAAAAAATAGCCAGGTGTTGTGGCAGGTGCCTATAGTCCCAGCTACTTGGGAGGCTGAGGCAAGAGAATAGCTTAAGCCTAAGTTTGAGGTTGCTGTAAGCTGTGATGCCATGACACTCAAACCCAGTTCGATAGACTGAGACTCTGTCTCAAAAAAAAAAAAATTATGCTAAGTAAAATAAGCCAGGCACAAAAGCAAAAAGCAAAACTACTATACATGATCCACTTATGTAAGGTACCTACATTAGGCAAATTCATAGAGAGAGAAAGTATAGTAGATGATGCTGAGGTAGAGAAGGGAGAAGGAGATAGGGAGTTAATATTCAATGGGTAGGGAGCCGGCCCCATATACCGAAGGTGGCGGGTTCAAACCCAGCCTCGGCTGAACTACAAAACAGAAAAATAGCCAGGCGTTGTGGGAGGCGCATGAGGTCCCAGCTACTTGAGAGACTGAGGCAAGAGAATTGTCTAAGCCCAGGAGTTGGAGGTTGCTGTGAACTGTGCGATACCACGGCACTCTACCGAGGGTGATAAAGCGAGACTCTGTCTCTACAAAAAAAGAAAATATTCAATGGATATAGTTTCTGTTTGGGGTAATGATAAAAAAGTTCTGGAGGGCGGCTCCTGTGGCTCAGCGAGTAGGGCGCCGGCCCCATATACCGAAGGTGGCGGGTTCAAGTCCGGCCTTGGCCGAACTGCAAAACAAAAAAATAGCCGGGCGCTGTGGCGGGCGCCTGTAGTCCCAACTGCTAGGGA
>CAUYON010041970.1:0-20265 GCA_963573935.1 Arctocebus calabarensis | reverse complement strand
CCAGCTACTAGGGAGGCTGAGGCAAGAGAATCGCTTAAGCCCAAGAGCTGGAGGTTGCTGTGAGCAGTGTGATGCCACGGCACTCTACCCAGGGCGATAAAGTGAGACTCTGTCTCTACAAAAAAAAAAAAAAAAAATTGTGTAATGGATGAAATAATGTTTCTGTCTCATTTTTTTTTGTAAAAAATGTCATATTTCCAGATGAAGGAGCAAGTCCTGGAGTGACTATCAATGTCATTCTAAGCTGTTTCCAGATATGATGACTGTTCTCTGAACAAATGTGGATTGTTCCATTTAATCTGGAATGTGCTGTCCATGGTACTAAATACAGCCCTGCCATAACTTCTTCCTTCCTGCCAAGGAATCTGGAATTGTATCTAACTTGTTTTTCAGAACTTTTCAGCACCTGGAGTTAACTGTGTTAAGATGTGAACTCCCAGCTCAGTGCCTATGGCTGAACGGGCTAAGGTGCCAGCCACGTACACCTGAGCTGGCAGGTTCTAATCCATCCCGGGCCCGCCAAACAACAATGACGGCGGCAACCATAAAATGGACGGTCATTGTGGTAGGCGCCTGTAGTCCCAGCTACTTGGGAGGCAGAGGCAAGAGACTTGCTTGAGCCCAGAGATTGGAGGTTGCTGTGAGCTGTGATGCCACAGCACTCTATCCAGGGTGACAGCTTGAGGCTCTGCCTCAAAAAAAAAAAAAAAATGAACTCCTTTCAAAAATGTAACAGCTCAAAAGGTAATTTTGATAAAGCTTGCTTATGACTGAAACTGAAATTAAGATAACAACTCGCCTCAGAAGAAACAGATTTGAATTCATTTCTAACTATTTTTCAATACCCTTTATATATTTTTAAAAATTAAAGCAGGATCTTTGGTTGTTAAGCTCTTCATTAAGTTTCCTACAAAAAATTAAAGTAGTGTGGCATGATATCATGTTAGGTGTCAACCAAAAAAATTAGCCACAAAGAATTAGGTACAATGCACCCTGTGGATGCAGAAACACAAAGTATTACAAGTCACATAGACTTATGGGAAATGACTAAGCAGGAACAGTTTGCACAAAAAAAAGATTTTTGCTGTGTGAACTGTTAAATATTGCATGATGTGAGTTACTATACATTTGGAAGACGCCCTCCACCATACCCCATCTGTGTATAAATATCTCTTTAAGTAGCTTCCATACATTCTAATGTGGATATTTATAGGACAGTGACCACTGAATCCACTTATTCCAAATGGCTGTGGCTCCTTGCTGTCTGTTTTGCTGGAGTAGATACTTTGTGTCCTAACTGGAGGCTTTCTCCAGAATGCAGAGACCAGAATTGCAAGCTGCCTCCCCTCTCTCAGGTAGTTAGCAGCAGCGTTGTTATTGGAATCCAAGCCTTCTGAGCTTGATCTCTGCCAGTGTCCTAGGACATCATCCAAGAATTCCCTGAAATGTGAAGTTGTGTGCCTTGTGGGGACTTGAGTCTCCATTTCTTACATTTTGTTTACAGTAATTTTCACCTCACTTAGAATGGAAGCTTGTCATAAGAGAAAGCCCCCAAAAGGATTTCTAACCAGTCATGCTATTATCACAATCATCATACTCAATCTCTCTCTCAGAGTTTCCAATTGCCTAGAACATAGATTAAGAGAGTAGAAAGAGTGTAGCACCACTAAAATTCAGAGCGATTATGAAAGTCACTGCCAGCAAGGTGATGAAAGCCCTGCCTGACCACACCACGGGTCTCAGGGGAGTTCTCCTCTGCAGGCACTGCCTCCTGTGCTTTCCTCCACGTCTTCATATTTGGGGAACTGTCCATACTACCTAGGAGGTGAACCCATTTTTGTAAGTGATGGGTGTAGGTCCTGGCAATGGCGAGGCTGTGCTCATCATTCTCACCATTCTTGCATTTTCTCAACTCTCTCCACCCCTGTTGCTCGTTAGAGTTATTGCAAACATTGTATTGGACTACTAGCCTCCTCTTTAGTAATTGCAAAGGACAATTCTAATTATTGTTATTATTTTGCAGTTTTGGCTGGGGCTGGGATTGAACCCAACACCTCCAGTATATGGGACCAGTGCCCTACTCCTTTCAGCCACAGGTGCCACCTGACAGTTCTAATGAATGATATCCTTTCTTCTGAAAGCATGCTCTCACTTTGATTATATGAAAGCACTAATTATTTTTTCCCCCATGTCTCTGTGTAATCCTTAAATCCCCTTCCATATTCCTTAGCCTCTGTACCTGGCTCTTGAGCCACTGCCTAGGCAATTTTGTCTACTTTCAAGTCTGCAGTTACCCCTCGTGAGCTGATGACCTACTACAACGACTTTCCTGCCTCTTGTCCCAAATATCTAGCTACATTTTCAACACTCCTACTTGAGAATCTTGCTGAGCTCTCAAATCCAGGATTTCCAGAATTGAACTCACCGTCTCATAGTCCTGATAGTCCTGATCTCAATCTCTTTCTCTCTCTCTCCCCCTGGGCTCCCACATTCCCTTATTGTCACCCCAGTGTTTACTTCCAAAGAATGAGACTAATGTCCACGTAGTTATTCACATTGGACGTCCGACAGTTGCCCTTCACTTCACGCTCTCCCTTGCCAACAACGACCTTTCCCCCTAATACTCATACACAGAAGCTCACTATTCCTTGTCATTCTGGCTCCTAAAAAAACTGCGGGATCTGTTTGTGTCTTTTCACTGTTAGTAACAGGACATGAGTACAAGTGTCATGTGCTCTTACATACATTGCTGCCATTGCCTTGGTTTCATTCATGCAAAATACCCTCTCCTGTATATATTCTTCAAAGAATCATAATCTTTTAAAAATTTATTTATTTATTTTATTTTTACATATACATGTTTTTATTAGGTTTCCACTTTTTGCCTTTGCAGAATTAAAAAGGCTTAAAGTTTAATAACAATAACAATGTTTAAGATAAGGACTAGAAACAAAAACCTCATAAAGAATAAACAAGGATAAATACATTCAAAAAGAAATCAGCAGCAGATTAGAAATTGTAACAAATCTATATTCAGAATCAATGATTTGCAAATAGTCTAAAATACTTATGCATGACTTTTATTGTGCATCTATATTGTAAATACTGCAACAGTCTATAGTGAAATATGAATCGTGTCACTTGCCTGTATAAGTATGTGATGAAATTTTGTGCTCTGGTTGACATTATACAGGGTGGCCACAAAGTTCATGTGCAATTTAAAATAGTTGTGTATATTTCATGTTTTCACATATACAGGGTGGCCACATGAACTTTGTGTAAAAATATGAAATATACCAATAAGATAAATTATATGTTTTTGATTTTAGTAATTCATAATGTTTCTCTGACAATAAGAAGTTAGATGTACTGTTTTTTCCAGCCCAAGTCATACATATAAATAAACCTTGCAAGAAAGACTTCTGTTCACTGTGCAGTGGTACTCAAATTTATATAAGAATCTTTATAGCAGTTTCATTTCTTTGTCTCTGTAAAAATGTTTGAGCCTCACTGTTTTATCATCACCTCTATTTTACAAAGTAAGATAGAGAAATATGGAACTCATTCAAAATATACCTTTCTAAAAAACTTAATTCAACTTATAGTCTGGTTTTCCTTTATTGTTCATTTTCAAAGTCTTATGTACGATAGTGATGTCAACTTTCAATTTATTGGTCATTAATGAACATTGAGCAATGGAGTGGGAGAGATTTAAGGAGTGACGGAATGTGGGAGGGAGGCGGTGTTTGCTTCCCCAGAATCCTCTTCTTCAGGCCTCTGAACCTCCGCCCGACCAGCCGCAGCCAGTTTCTTTCTCTTTCTCTCTTTTGCCCCTGGTTCTTCTCAATGTCGCCCTTCTCTGTATACTTCCTAAAGTCATCTTTTTTGATGACAGCTCCTTCAACTCCCTTCATCCAGGCACCACCTCTTGAATCCCAAGTAGTCTCTTGGCCCTATTTTTCCTTACATTTTTTCCTTACATCCCTCAGTTTGTTTAACTTTTACTAGAAAGATTTTGTCAGAGAGTCCGTCACCATTCGGTTACTTTTGTCAAGGAGTTTGTCATTTTTGTATTTTATTGGTTCATCTTGGGGCTAATGTAGTATTTATAGATAAATAAACGTTTCAATATTATTTATGTTTCAAAAAAATCCTTAAGGATTTAAGAACTTAAGATATATAAAAAACATATATATGTATAATTATGAGAATATTTATTCATTTAGACTTCTGTTACAATCTTTACTTATAGAACTTGGTCTTACATTTAAAAAATTATTTCATTTACTTTAATTTCTTGTTAGAATTTATTTTTAGGGAAGTTTTAGGTTTGTAGTAAATTGAGGTTTCCCATACACCCCTTACTTGCCCCCTGACATGCAACGCCCTCCCTCCCAACACCCCTCACCAGGGTGTGGTGCACTTGTTCAAACTGATGAGCCCACACTGACACATCACGCTCATCCCAAGTTCAGAGTTTACGTTAAGAGTCACTCTTGATGATGTATAATCTATGTGTTTGGACAAATTTATGATGATGTGATCCACCACTAGGGTAGTTTTACTGCCCTAAATATCATATGTGCTCCTTCTATTCATCCCTTTCCTCTCCTCCCTAACCTGGTAACCACTAATTTTCTTTCCTTCCTTCCTTCCCTCCCTCCCTCCCTCTCTCCCTTCCTTCCTTCCTTCTCTCTCTTTCTTTCCCTCCCTCCCTCCCTCCTTGCTTCCTTCTTCCTTTCTTCCATTCTCTTTCTTTCTTTCTCTCTCTCTTCCTCCCTCCCTCCATCCTTTCCTCCCCCTCCCTCCCTTCCTTCCTTTTTTCTTTCTTTCTATTCACATACTTTTACTTTTTTCCATTATTCCATTGGAATCCCATTCTATGTAGCTTTTTAAATCTGTCCAGGTAATATTTATTTAATATTTCTCAATGTCTTTTGGGGGGCCTTATAGCTCATTTCTATTAGCAATGTATAATAAATAGTCCATCCTCTGGAAGTGCCAGCTTATTTATCCGTTCACTAACATAAGGACATCTTGGGTGCTTGCATGTTTTGGTAATTACAAATAAAACTGCTATAAACATCCACATGCAAGATTTTGTGTAGACATAAGTTTGCAAGTTTGGGGGGGTAAATAGTAAGGAGCATGATTGATAGATCATATGGTAAAAGTATGTCTGGTTTTGGAAGAAACTGCAAAACTGTCTTCCCAAGGGACTGTACCATTTTGCATTCCCACCCATAGTGAATAAGAATCCCTATTGCTCCTCATCCTTACCAACATTTGGTGTTGTTGAGGTTCTACATGTTTGTCCATTCCATTAGGTGTATAGTGACATCTCTTTGTCATATAATTGCATTTGTCTGATGACATATAATGGAAAATAAGCATGTGAAAAGGTCCTTATCTGCCATCACTATACCATTGGTGAGGTATTTATGAAGACTTTTGGCCTATTTTTTAATTGAATATCTTTGTATTCTTATTATTAAATTTTAAGAATTTTTTATAGATTTTGGATAACAATTCTTTATCAGATTTGTCATTTGCAAATATTTTCTCCCAATCTATGACTTGTCTTCGCATTCCACTGACAGTTTCTCTTCAGAGTATAAGATTTTCATTTTAGGAACTCCAGTTCATCAGTTGTTTCCTTCATGAACTATGTCTTTGGTGTTATATTTAAAATGTCATTGACAAATTGAAGGTCATCTAGATTTTCTCCTAAGTTGTCTTCTTGGAGTTGTATAGTTTTATAGCTTTGATTTTTATATGTGTGAGTGTCATCCATTTTGAGCTAATTTTTGTAAAGTGTATGTGGTCTGTGTCTGGATTCCTTTTCTGCACCTGTCCAGTTGCTCAAGCACTATTTATTGAAACGATTATCTATTTCCATTGTTCTGCCTTTGCTCCTTTGTGGAATATCAGTGACTATATATTTGAATCTATTTCTAGTCTTTCCATTGATCTATTTGTGTTTTCTTAAACCAATGCTGCACACATAATTACTGTAGATTACTACAGACATCTTGTAAGTCTTGAAATCAGTCTTGCCAGTCCTCTGTTTTTCTGCCATGTCCTGGTGACTGTTTGAGGCATTTTACTTTTCTATACAAGCATTTGAATCTCTTTATTGATATACACAAAATAATGTGCTTGTATTTTGAGTGGAATTTTATTGAATCTTTGTCATACGTTTTAATTACTTTGCTTAAATCATTGCAGCCTGGATGTTAGCAAGGTAGTGTGCCTTGCCTTTTAAGGTGAAGGTAAGCTTGCTTGAGCCACTATTTATGTCTTTTGGAAATACAATGTCCTCTCCATCTTTTCTGTCTTTCTCATTCTCCTACTCTTTGTCCTCCTTCTTCTCTTTCTGCTTTTCCTCCTCTTCCTCTATGGCCTTCTTGTTTTCTCTCTCACTCCCTTCCTGCCCCTTGCATTCCCCTTCCCTGTGTGTGTATGTGTGTGTGAAGGCAATGAGGATTTAGCTCACATCTGATCAGGACATGGGGCTCAGAACACAGCTGTGTTACCTTAGTTTAGGGATCTTAATGCCATCTGTCTCCTGTTCCCCCTCCATGGGCTTAATATGGTGAAGCGTTCAGCTCTTTCTCAAGTTCCATATAATACACTACATTTACAAGGCACTAGTGTACTATATGAAAACTTTACATAAGGTTTCTGAAAGATGGTAGGAGTTACACAGGGTCTCGGGTTTTCACCATCATGCTCCCTTTTGCTCTCTTTTTTCCATATTTTTTTCTTATGAAAGAAAGTTCTGTCATCTCTCTTGTTGCTTGCTTTGTGCTACCCTACGTCCCTTGGCCCGCAAGGTCTCCTCTCCTCTCCTCTCTCACTCATGAGAAGTGTAGGAGTGAGGGGAAACTTACCTTTCACCCAGAAGGTTTGCTTAAATATCGACTCACAATAAGGCACATTAATAGGAAAAAGATTTATTTACCCTGTGCATGGGGAGCATCACAAGTAACTTCCCAGTATCCCAATAAAATCCAGAAGTTTATATATCTTCATTTTACAGAGGAGGGGGAGATGAGGAATATACAATAGGTAATTCTGTTGAATGGCAATAAGTTGTCACTAGGAAGGATGAATGGATACTTGGGAGAATAAATGGGTGGGGGAAATAGACTGACTTGGAAATCTAACTTGAGCAGTAGGTATTATTATATTTGAAATTATGTGGGCCAAGTCTGGTTGGATGCTTGATATTCTTTCCTGTGAAATATATTGAGATAATAGGGAGGGAAGGGGAAGTTAATTGTTCTTTTTGATGGATTTGATTTTTTTTTAAGAAGCAAGAGGGAAAGCCCCAGGCCTTTTGATCTCTCAGGGCTTTTGATTTAAAATCCCCTTTATACCATTTTGGGATGAAATTTCCTGAGTTCCTCCAGTAACTATCAAGATAGTTTCCTTAACACACAAACACAACAATTTTCTCACTAAAAGCATTCTGTTCCCAGTTTCGCAAAGATAGCACAATCAGCAGAGCTTTACCAAGTCACAATAAAATTGTACCTCTTTAAAGAGCTAATACACTGGTAGTTTGTACTTTCTAATAGTTTTTTAATACAATTATAAAGGTATGCTGATTTGTAGTAATAACTATTTGTAGAAGAAAAGTAGTAGTGGTGGTGTTTTAATGATTATGGACTCAATATAATTAAACAATCTAAAGCCAAATTATACAATGAACTGGTTAATTTTGCATTTTATAGTACAGAGAATTATACTTCAAAATACAGTAGTTAGCATTCTTTTATAAGAAGGTAAGTTAGTAAATGAAATTGGATGGCAGATCAAATTTATGTGTGATTGGTATATTGTGCTAAAAATATAATTACTTAAGAGCAATTGCAAGTAATACTTCATTGGCTATTTAAATGTGTATTTATGCATAAATATCTAATAGAGTTACCCTTTTATTACTTTTTCTTTCATGGAAAGATGTCATCATGATCCCTTGTATCACTTTTAAAATGAATTCTACTTTATCTACTTAGGGTAGTAATTCAGAATTAACATTACCTAACTAAGTAAATTAGATAAGCTTGAGATAACAATAGTCTATTGAATTCATATTTTAGAATGACAATGGAAAAAAATCCAGGACTGTCTGGATATCAAGACAGCCCAGTAGATTATAGAATGAAATTAAGAGCAGCAAAATTAGTTCTGATATCTGAATTGGGCAAGTATCAAATATAAAATTTAAACTTATTTCAACGTAGCTATATTTGAATTTGAAGTGGGGCATTGTATATATAGGCTATATATAGGCCTCATTTTATTTTTAATAATCTTCTTTTCTCCCATCATCTTGTTAAGAAAAAAAAATTAGGGGAAAATCTTGGCAAAATCAAAACAAGGAGTCATTTAAGTTGCAGTTCAGCAACATCAAATATGAGCTATTGACCTTTGAAATCTTTCTATTCTAGTTCTTGAAAGAACCTTTTATAAGAGAGGGCCTGTGAATCATCCTTTCAATCAATAAATCTTGAAGGTTACATTGTTGCCTAAAGGCTTGATAAGCCTTCCCCACTTTTCCTTTAGGGTCTAAAAAGCTGTTTAGGTTCACATGACAGCATTGTCCTTTAGGACTTCTTAGAATAAAGCAAAGAATTTAAAATTACTACCATCAAATTGAATAAAAAGGTCAAGGGTCAAGGGTCAAATACCCTCAGTCCATAAAAATTAATCTTGAAACAATTGGAGTTAGACCCCACATTATTACTCCTATGTGTTTTGAGCCCTAATGTGAGGCTTGTGGTGGCAGAGAATAGAGTACCACACCTTGTGAGTCATTTAGAATGGCCTGGAAAGATGGCAGATGCAACCAGCATGATCAGAGGGACATTCCTAAAATAAAATAATGAGACTGTATGCATTACCCACTAAGTGTATTGGGTGTACTTGACCCATCTTATTGGTCTATGTTATTTAATGAAAGTAATTATTCAAGCATTTTCTTCATAGAATTATAGGAGGTACACCACCACCTTCAAAAAAAATTCATAGACCGTCTACCAATAGACTTTATTTTCCTGATTTCAATCATTCTTTCTTTTTATTTTCACAGTCCAATGGAGAGAGACCTAAATACAGCCTTCTTTTGAAATTTAAGAATAAGAACACAAAATAATGAATAGGTGATGGTAGTATCACAATCACTTTGATGTATTTGGTTCAATAAAGAGTCTTACATGTATGCAAAACAACTGCATACACTTTAGATTCCACCTGTAAGGTAAGGTACACCCACATATTATATTTCTTGCCCATATATTGATTATTTATTTCTTTAATGAAAGACCTAACTTACGAGAAATATTAATTTAAAAGAATATCTACTTTTTAAAAAATCTGTATAGTCTATATGGATATCAATGCACAGATTCCTGCCCCCCCCATCATTCTTTATGATTTTGGCTTTTGAAATTTTCCCACAGCAGCAACCAAATTTAGTAACGATTTATATTAGTCAAGTAGTAAAAGACCTCCTCTTTTCTCTCTGCCTATGTTTTGTGAGATGAAGTATGTTAATAAAACAAAAACTAAGAATTGGGTGTTCATCCTTTCCCATATAACTAAGCTAAAGTGAAACTTGAAAGTTCAAATTGCTACTTCATCTTTAGAAATACACATAAACACAAATATGTTCTTAATGATTTTTCTCAAAACCTCTTTCCAAAGAGTTTTAGAAAGTTACTCATTTGGATCACAGATGAACTCTCTATAACTGGGGTACAAGTAAAACATCAATCTCTCCCTTTTATTTACCATGGGCTGCTCTGGTCTGTTTCATGAAATACCACCTACCGGTTTTTGGGAGAGGATTCAACTAAATTTCCTATACTTCTTAAAACATGGACTGATCATCTTAATTGTCTCAGATAATGTCTGTTAAATTAAGCTTGGCCTAAAGCAGCCTTCAAATATATCCTATATTTCAGGATTGGCCCACAGATTTCTCAGTGCTTGGTGAGCTGTAACCTGACTTGATGTGCACACATACTGTAACTTATCCTTGTAACTAGGGGCTGTGTGCGAGCCAATCAAATTTGTCAACCACTGGCAGCCAACTGTTCGACCCACATTCCAATAAGGCCAGTGGTAACAAATCCAAATGCTTCCATGCCTCACATCCTTTCTTTGTATGCTACTATTCTTTTTCTGTCCATAAATGTTACCCAATTACAGGGCAGCCTGGGAGTCTGACCCTATTCTGGTTCTGAAGGCTGTCCAATTCATGCCTTGTTCCTTGCTCAGTTAAACTCTGTTAAATCTAATTTGCCTAAAGTTTTTCTTTTAACATGTTTCATTGATTCACAGGATAAGACAAGCATCTCGCAGTACAGCGTGCTGTGTGGGGAGCACTAGGCCCATGGCCTCTTGACAGCCCTGGCTGTGCACTGTCTAGCATCTGATGCTTACCAAGTGAATCCTATGTCTGCTTTACTTTTAAGTGTTCCTGGCCTCTGATGCTTAAGTCTATAGTCTGTTAACCTCTGTTCCACCCACAGTTCTACAAACAGTGCTGGTTGTGGTTTCTAATGAGCCTGGTGTTACTTTAGGATTTGCCCATATAATAAACTTATCTGGGAACTGAATGTGATTGTGAGCGACCACAGTCAGAATGTACTACCTACAAACTCCACCAAGCCTCTCACATGCTTCTTTTCCTGTAATAAAAGGAACAAGAATGTTTTTAGAGAAATAAAACTTAAATGCTACCCTCTGCTGGACAGTCCAAGGTTATTTTGATAAGTCTGTTGCAGAGTCAAGGGTACAACGCTCTTCAGAGTTCCTAATGAATAGTGTCCTACCATTGTTTTCTGCCCTCCCATAAATGTCCCCTTTGTGAAAAAGACCCAGAAAAAAGTAATCAAGTCATCTGTCTACTACTTATTTCTTAGCCCTGTCCTTCTCATTCATTCTTTTTCCAATTTCCCTAGAGTCATAAAAGACTTGACTTCCCCATTTGATTCTCTATGGTTTAGGCCCCACACAATCCAGCTGTTGGAAAGCTAAACAGAGATAAAGGAATTGACAATCTTTCCTCATGACAATACCCTAGCTCTCGGGGTTACTGACTTGCTTCCAAATCATATTTTTAAATGTCAAAGCTTAATCTTTCCTCTTGATTCCTTTTATAACAACTAATCTTCTTCAGGCAGAAGGACAGAGTAGGGCAAAGAGCATGTGACACAAAAGAAAGTTTCAAAGGTTAAAAAGAAAAGTACATTAATAGCCTTAGTAATGGTCTAAAGCTATTACTGACTTTTTCTCTTTATGCTTCTAAAAGTAGATCATAAATATAATGTGTATATAAAATTCAAAAGATAATGTTTATCTAGGAATACATCCCAGTCAGGAAAATATATACTGATAGACTGATACAGTTTAAATCATAAAAATTAAACATATTCGTGTGGTAAAAATAATAGTCAAAAATGATTAATAACTTAATTGAGAAAATACTCTTAATTGTGAGAGCACTGATATTCATAACTCTTAAACAAACAAATAAGGAAAGGACAGCCACCCTATTCATGAATAAGTAGTTTGCAAAAGAACTAAAAACATCCAGTAAACATTAAAATAAATGTTCAGCCTTTACAAGTTATCAAGAACTGGAAATTAAAATGAGATGACATTTCCACCTAGAGACTGGCAAAGATTCAGAAGTATAATAAAGGTCAGTCAGAGGGAACACACTGAGAAACTGACACTCATCTTCATTGTGGGGTTGAGATCATTAGTTTTGGAAATAACATAAACCTTGGACGGAAGTTCTTGCATTACTAATTACTAGCTTCACAAAATTTAACACTATGATCTTTAGGTTTTGTTTCTGAAAGGTGTAATTGATGGTGCCCAGAGATGAAGCCACAGCAGAGATGTTCAAGTGGGGTTAATTGAAAGCGGTAGGTGACCCACCTGGCCATCTGTGCTCAGGGACAGTTAGAGACTCCTTTTATATGGGGTTGTAGGGGCTGGGCAAATTCCACAGCTTACCTTGAAAGTTAGGTCCTTTGGCATGAAATACTGCGGGTAAGACTAACCAGGTCCTTTGTCATAGGAGGAGGATGATCATAGTTGTCTTTGTGAGATGAGTTGGATGTTGGTAGGCCTGTGTGGCTTTGGGGTACATTGGAAGAGGGTTTGGGAGTGGTAGAAATTGGGTGGCAACTGCAGCTGACATCTTTTTTTCCCTGTCTGGAATAAACTAGGACAGGAATTGGATGACTTAAGGGGACAATGGTTAATTACAGGAGATTGCAGTGAGGGGGCCCAAAAGGGGCAAGATCCAAAGGCCCCACAGGCCATTGAACTGGGATCCTTCATTTTTGAGATTATAGGTGGGTAGCTTATTCCCAGAGCCAGACAATGCTCTCTCAAATCGGACCTGACTTCTTGGTGTAGAAAGAGCAGGTGTCCTAAAAAAAGTGTAAAGGCCCCTTCCTCTGCGTTGACCAGATCCAAGCCTCTAAGATGGTGGTGGTGGGGGGGGGAGGCAACTGGAAAGTAATAAAAGGATGAGCAAGATAACTTTATCTTCCAGAGAAAGAGAAATTGTGGAATAGGAGGAGGATGTATTTTAATTTTTATTTTAATGATGGCTATAGGAGAGAGAACTAGAGGTCTTTATAAGTTAGGAAAACTAGAGGACATAACATCAATATTTATTAGAATTCACTTACTTACCTGTGGTACAGAGTAACTTAAGGCCATCCTGGTGTGACAAGGTTGAGCCCGTTTTTGAGGCAGACTTGTCGGTCAGTTGAAAGCCCCCCCCCATTCTCGTTCTCACCGGTCCTTGAATATGCAGGAATTTGATTCAGAGGACCACTGGCTCCAGAAGGTGAATGTAATCTCCTGTTTTAAGGTGAGTATACTGTCCCTTCTAGTGCCTTTTCTCTTTGTTGAGAAGGTTCTGGGGTTTTAGTGAAAGGTGTCTCTTGGGACATTTTATTTTAGGGACTCAGAGTCTAATGGTGGGCGGGGCTGTTTTGTCGTCGGGCGTGGCCTGCTGAATATGTCGGAGAAGTTTTAAAGTGACAGCCACTCTAAAAACTTTCCTGCTTTCAGGGCTGCTGCCAGTTCCCTTTTCTCGCTCTCTCCATCCTTTCTCCCCCAAAGCAGGTGGGCAGAAGGAAGTTGGTGGGTGAGGAGAGGGAAGCCGTAGGTGGGGTGGAGGCAAGCTGGTGGGCGGGCCAGAGCGACAGGGAGGAGGAAGGGGGCGAGGCTGTCCGGCCTGGGAGCTCGCTCGCCCTGCCCTGGCCCGCACCCCTCTGCTGGGGCGGCCTCTGTGCCAGGAGTCCGGGTTAGCGGGGGCAATGGGGTGTGTGTGTGTGGGGGGGGGGGTCTGCAGGCTCACGGTCCAAGTCAAGCGACAGCAGCCCCGCCTGCCTTGACCGGAGGGTACACACCCTCTGATTACCGGAGAGAACATTCCAGCCAGCTTCGCTGAGACGTGAGAACACAGAGCACCGAGCAAGCCAGGGGGTCCGTGAGGCTGTTTGTCACCTGGCTCACATTTGAAAGGCAGCGGGGGAGAAATCCTCTAGGAGTTTCCAGGACGGTCAGCGGAGTCAGGTCTGGGAACCACCAGACCAGCTTCTGAGAAAACTGGGGTGCCTAGGGGGGTCAGCAGCCCGGGTTTTGAACCTTATGAAAGGTGTAAGCGGTGGCACCCAGAGACAAGGCCACAGGGGAGATGTTCGGGGCCAGGTTTATTGAAAGGGGAGGCTGACCCTCCTGGGCAGTGCAAAGCTGGCATCTGTGCCCGGGAGGCAGTTAGACAGCACTTTCCCATGGGACCGGGATCGCCTGGAGTGTTGGGAGAACTTTCGGGGTTGCAGCTACCAGATCCTTTTTGTCCTTGTCTCTGGAGGAGAGAAGGGGAAAGGGTTCGTGTGTGGCTCCGTGAGGTCCCCCAACAATTTCTATACTGGAGATGATGATATAAACCTTAAAGGACTCGTGGAAGGTCAATCTGTGTTAATACCAGGTGGCCATAAAGTCCGTGTGCAGTTTAAAATAGGAAGTAAAATCGTGGCCACCTGTACATGGAATGTACTTGACATGGCGAGTATCACTAAAGAGTTATGGTTATTAGGATATACATCGATTCAGCGTTTTTGAACAGGAATTTTAAAATATATATATATATATATAAACTTAAAAATACGTATGTCATATGAGCTAACATTTTTCCAGTGGAAATGATCAAATTTATTTGTACACTGTATGAATGACAGCTAGTAGTTTAACTTACTCTTCATTTATAGGAGTAAGAAAATGTGAGGCCGGCGCGGTGGCTCACACCTACAATCCTAGCACTCTGAGCCGAGGCAGGTGGATTGCTTGAGCTGACGAGTTGGAGATCAGCCCCAGCAAGAGCGAGGCCCTGTCTTACTAAAAATAGAAAAACTGAGGCAAGAGGGTCACTTGAGCCCAAGAGTTGGAGGTTGCTGTGAGCTATGACACCATGGCACTCTACCCAGGGTGACAGCTTGCGACTGTATCTTTAAAAAAAAAAAATTGAAACTAAGGGCCTGAAATAAGGTTTCATTAAAATTTTAGTACATCTATTATTAAATCCAACAATTATTGAATCCATTTTGTTTCTTCTCTGACTTTCTCTGTTGTTTCTGCAAGATAAACTGTATGTTTTCAAGCATCTGGTTTATTTTAATCTACCATTTATTTGGAACCAAAGATTTTTCAGGTATCATTACTTTGTCACATTAACAACAAAAAAATGCAGATTTTTGACATTGGGATACTTTCACCATATAATTAAAAGTGGCAATCTTCAAGGAAATGTATATTAGAATTATTTTTAATGTCTACACACAAATAGATAAAATAAAATATTAAAGCAGTGTCTTTAAGTGATTGTATTATTAGGGGGAATGTGTGTATTCACCTACTTTTCTGTTTTGAACAATAAAATTTTCTTCCTTGTCCATATATTAATTTTATTTATTAAATAAATACTACTTTATTTAGTATATTCTTTTTGATGTGTTGAAATACATAAAACCTTAAACAATCAAAAGTTTTTATTCTGACTCTCTCTAGTGCATTTTCTGTGTACACAAACTATTTTTTTTTGTTTTACAAAGTTATCACAATATGCATATTATTTATTGCTTGTTTTTAAAAATACCATCCTTCAATGTTAAACAAGCACACAATTATCCTGGCAGGCAATACCCAGCTCATTCTGATGCAGACCTACCTTTCTGGCCTCATTTTCTATGACACTACAGCATGGGCCCTGCTTGGGGACAGGCTGATCCCCTGAGTTTTCTTCAACCTCATGATGTCTATTCCCCATCCCTTGGGATTCCTGTATGTGTGGGTTGTACCAGCCCTCCCTAAATCCCAGTATGGTAAAACACACTCACTACTGAAGGCCAACTGAAGCACCAACTTCTCCACTGAGACATTTGCCTTCTTTAATCCTTTGAGGATAAAATAGTATCTTTATCTTTGAATTACTGTGCCTTCCTGATTAATGCCTCTTACAGTACCGGTTCTTATAAGCTTTTTTTTTTTTTAACCATTAGGTTAAATTCTTCCATGAACGAGGATTGCTTTCTAGTTATCTTTGTTTCTATAGCACCTATCCTGTTCCAGATGCTCAAGAATGTTTGTTTGTTGACTAAAGGCAGGAATATATATTCAAGTTGGAGATTCTTAGCCGGAAATCAACAAAAATCAAAGGACTAGTAATTGTATTTGGGGAATCAAATAATAATTATAAAACAGCAATCCCTAAGTAATTTCTTAAAATAATAATAATTCCTAATTCTTAGAGAGGTTAACTCATTTCATTCCATTTGATACATTGATTCTCTAGCATTTAATATATTTAAAGAATTCTTTTCCCTTTTTGAGAAAAAAAAATCTTGAATCCCAGATTTGGCTGTGGCAGATCCCAAACAGTTTTCAAGGTCATATGGGATATTGAGAGACATCTTAAAAAGTCCTCTCTGGGTCATTCTATCTGAAGAGCTTGACCTTCTTTTACTAAAAGAGTATTAAGGAAAAGAACTTACATTGAAATCTAATACTAAAAAAACCTTACAAAAAGACACTATTTAATTAGGTTGTGTTCTTTTGCTGTATGATTTTTTTCTTTCAGCCAATTGCTTTATAATATTACTGTATCAACATATTTGAATTATGACTTTACAAACTAGAGAAAAGCATGGGTCAGACAGGTGTTTCACAGCTACAGACATGGTTCCTGGACACACACACGCATGCGTGCACGCGCACCTCTTTGTAAAACAGAATGAAATATAGTTTAAGACGGGTGGAGGGAGGGAAATTGGTGGGATCACATCTATGGTGCATCCTAGAAGGGTACAGATGAACATACTAAATGCAGAATAAAAATGTCTTCATACAATAACTAGGAGAGTGCTATGAAGGTGATGTTAAACAGTTTGATGAAAATGTTTCAGATTGTATATGAAACCAGCACATTGTACCCCATGATTGCACTAATGTACACAACTATAATTTAATAAAAAAAAAAAAGAAAAACAGGATCCAAACGTAAGTCATGGAGACATATGTACTGGTTCATCAGAGGAATTATAACTGAGAGTTTCAGACAGGGAGGAACAGAACCCCCAGGAACATGATAGAATTAGATATAATTTGTGTGCACAGTTGATCTGCCGGGAACCGTGATTAACTGCACCATTTATGAGCTGCCATTCCTTGTCTCAGAAGTAGTCTAAAGCATCGCAGCGGAGGTGTCATAGCATCACTAATTAGGTAATCCTACAGAGAACTTTCTAAGGAGAAAGAGAACACTGGAATTCATTGGAGGGCTAATTAGTCACAGATTTTTGATTTGCTCTTGAGCTCTTATTCTCACACTCTCAATTATGTAGAAATAGTTTGTTTTGTAGATATTGTAAATGGAATTGTTCTCTTGATTTACTTCTCAGAAAATTGGTTATCATAGAGAAAGCCTAGCAAATTTTGTGTGTTCATTTTTTATCTTACAACTTTACTGAATCCATTTAACAGTTCTAACAGTTTTTGGTAGAATCTTCAAGATTTTCTGAGTGTAAGTTAGGTCATTGAGAAACAGAAACAATAGAACTTTCTTTGCAATTTGGATGCCTTTTATTTCTTTTGCCTGGTTGCTGTTCCTAGGATTTTTAGTACTGTGTTGACTAGACGAGGTGACAGTGGACATACATGTCTTGTTTTGGTTCATACAGCAAACATTTGAACTTTTCCTTGTTAAGTATCATGTCAGCTGTGGGTTTGTCGTGTTTGAGGCACATTCCTTCTATATCTAATTTGTTGAGAGTTTTTATCATGAAAGGATGTTGAATTTTGTCAAATGCTTTGATCACATGATTTTTCTTCATTCTGCAAATCTAGTGTATTTTGTTCATTGAGTGACACATATTGACTTGTCCTTCTGTCCCAAGGGTAAATCCCACTTGACTGTGGTGCAAGTCCTTTTCATGTATTGTTAAATTGAGTCTGCTAGGATTTTGTGGCAGAGTTTTCCATCCATATGGCTTTCTTTTCTCGTGATGTCCTTTCCTGGCTTTGTTAGTAGAGTAATGCTGGTCTCATAAAAAAGAGTTTGGAAATATTCCCACGTCTTTAATTTTTTTTGAATACTTTGTTGAAAATTGGCATTTGTTCTTTAAATATTGTAGAATTTATTAGTAAGGCCATCAGGGCCTGGGCTTTTCTTTGCTGGGAGGTGTTTTTATTACTGCTTCACATGCCTTTTCTCATTATTGGTCTCTTCAGGTTTTTTATTTCTTCATGGCTCTGTCTGGGCAGGTTGCATATGTCTACAAATTTATCCATTTCTTCTAGATCATCCAATTTTCCACATATTATTGGTCATATTAGCCTTTTGTGATCCTTTGTATTTCTGTGGCATCAGTTATAATGTCTCCTCTTTTATTATTGATTTTGTTTATTTAATCTTTTCTCTTAATTTGTTCTTCTTTTTCCATTTCCTTGAGCCATAACAATGACGTCACTTGCAGTCTTTCTTCTCTTCTTTGTGTTTATTTAAATATAGAACATTGATGTAGTAGCTGGGGGAGGTTTGCCACAGAATGTGGAGTTAATGGTGGTCTTACCATTCATTGATGTACATTTTTTAAATGTAATTTTCTGTCCACAAGTATTTTAGAAAGAAAGCTGGTATCATATATATTAAAAATAATAAATATTTATAAAACATTATAAATTATATACATTATTAATGTATAATTAATAAATTATATATAAATAATATACATTCAATATAATTATAAATTATCTATAAAATATATATAAATATATATTTTTATAATATTTACTATTTATAATATTTATGATACCAGCTTTCCTTCTAAAATACTTGTGGACAGAAATATAAACAATTTTTAAAATAAAAGATATATTGATTATCTTTATAATATATTTATTTTATTTTTATATCTTTTAATATTTTTATAAATATTTATATTTATAGTAATAAATATATCTTTCATTTTAAAAATTGTTCCTAAAAATATACAAAATATAGTATGTAATCCATTATATATGGACAATAATTTTAAATGCATAATCATATCTTCCTTTTTAAAAAAATTTTGTATTGCATAATGAATCAATATAAAATTTAACTGGTGTAAGTTTTAAGGAAATGGGGGAAAGTTGGGATCTATCATTTATCTTTTTAAGTAGTTGGTTGAATGATGTATCATTAAATTTCCTTATTTTACAAACATAAAGATATAGCTTTTTAATAGAAAATTAGGATATAATATTGTCTTGCATTATTTTCTTATTAAAATTCATGCCCTGAATGTAGGAAAAAAAAAAAAAAACAGGTGCACATATAATACATTTAACTAATGTGGCCGTTTGTAATCTGAATGCAATTAATCTCTAAAAATTTATCCATCCCAGATTTTGTTATCATGTGTTAGTCTAATGAAGAAACTATCCCATTGGTGACAGGAAATTATTTTCTCCACTGCCCAATATCTCAAGTTATACCATCAACATTTTTATAGAAGAAGTGGAATTGGCAGTTAGATATACTCTGATGATCAGTTTTTCAGAAATAGTAGCAATATTTTGAAAAGTGTATACAGTTTCGATTGAGAACAATTAAGATGCATTTGGGGAGTTAGCTCCTTTATTATTTGGTTCCTGATGCTGCTGCTTCTAAATGATTGATTTTCTAATTACTGGAGTGTACTGGATAATTTAAAATTATTGTAAGCAATTGTCCATTTTGTGGTGAAATTTGATATGCTTACAATATATTAGATACATTTATATATTTTCTTTCATATTCAATGGAACACATACACATGTGCACACACATAGGAGGAAGCAAATAATGGTAGTCATACATTTTATTCTGCTGCTTCTGAGTGTACACTATTTTCAGGTTTACTTTTTCATTATCAGAAAAGAAAATTTCTGGGAGTACTTGAACAATGATATTCACCAATGAGTTATATAGCACGTTTTCTAGGATGTATTTATAAACTTAACTGTCTGAAGTTGTGTTTCCAAATAATGGCATGTTCTCAAGTACATGGGGTTAAGGTTTCAATATACCTTCTTTTTATATTTAAGGAGCAGAGGTTCAGGGCACAATTCTACTCAAACCTGTGCCCAACCCTATTTAGAAATATGGACGTGGATGTTGGCATTTCGATTAGACTGAGACATTGAGCATATCATCAAATCTTCTCTAAGGTCCCCCTTTATACCACCCCACAGAACATTTACTTGAATATTTCTCACCCACAAATATTATGCATCCCTCCCCAACTGTACTCATCTAAATCTTGCTCAGTCATTCAAAACACATCTCAAACAAAGTTCCTCAGGGATGTCATGTCTGACCAGGACATATTAAACCAGGCCCCCTTCTGAATGCTGCTATAGACTTTATATCTGGTCTATGAAGATATGGTGTGTTGTACTGATACATTTGTTAATACCATGGTGATTTGATTGATGTCTTTCACCTTCAATGAGACAAAACTTATCTAAATGCAGAAGCTCTAACTCTTTTCTCATTGTTTTATTTATTGACTAGGACAGAGCCTGACCAAAAAAAAAAAAAGCAAGGAAGAAAGAAAGACAGAAAGAAAGACAGAAAGAAAGAAAGAAGGAAGGAAGGAAGGAAGGAAGGAAGGAAGGAAGGAAAGAAAGAAAGAAAGAAAG
>CAUYON010041967.1:0-35217 GCA_963573935.1 Arctocebus calabarensis | reverse complement strand
TCTCCGGAGGGAGAGTGATACAGGGGTTCATGGACTGGAACCATCTTTATTGCATGTGGCTTGGTATTAATATTTTAAAACAGAAGTTTTTTTTTTTTATTGTTGGAGAATCTTTCAGGGTACAATGAGCCAGGTTACACTGTTTATGTTTGCTGGGTGAAGTCCCTCTACTATAGTGTCCTGCTCCCAAGAGGTGTGTCACACACCGCGGCCCCACACCCACCTCCCTCAACCATGTATTAGCATTAATTATCCTCATATCAGAATTGAGTACATTGGATTCTTGCTTCTCCATTCTTGTGATGTTTTACTAAGAAGAATGTATTTAAACTCTATCCAAATTAGTACCAAAGTTGTACAGTCACCATCCATTTTAATAGCTGTATTAAAACAGAAGTTTTGACCAATAAACAGTTATTTTCTTTTAGACATATTAACGAAGTCAAACTTTTAACTTGCATCTGAAGTTGCTTTTTTAATATAGACTTTGTATGAACTCTGAGATACTTATGTTAAGGATCACCAAATTTCTTAAGAAATAGTTCCAGAACACATCTGAACAGAAGATGAAGATGAATTTCCAATATCCTTAGGCCAGCATATAAAGAATACATTTCTGGCATACACAAAAGCTAGGGATCCCAGTTCTAGTTAGTATTTGGTATAATGCACTGTCCCTAAACAAATGTAAAGCTATCAGAAAAGGAGATGCAGAATCAACTCATATCTTATCATTTTTCACTGAACTTTGCTTCTTTAAAAAAAAAAATGCTTTTGGCATGATGTTCCATGAAAAAGAGAGATCAGCAAGTTGTTCCAGGCTTATGTTAGGTAAGGAGAATTTTACAGAGATCAAGTGAAAGCACAGAGGAGGAATTAACGCTATGGGATGCCCCTGAACAAAATTTTAATAATGAACTTGTTTTCTAATGTTGTAATTTCTGAACTTTATATTCTCCAGAAACACCATGTGAAAAATCTGGTAGTAAAAATCATGTGACAAACTATGTTGCTAATGTTACTACATAGTGCAGGATTTAAGAAAATTTTTATAAGAACTTATTTTCTGCCACATGTTTAACAGAATAAAAAAAAATTTAGCTCCTTTCTCAAGACACTTTTCATTGGAAGTGAAAGTTTCATTGGAAGTTTCTTTCAAAACTCTTTCTTTCAAATAATTTGAGGTCAACATGGGGTAAAATACAGTATTACCTCCATTTTATTCAAAATATATCGGTACGTTGATGTAGCTGTAATTTACTAACCATTTTGTATATCAGTTATGCCTTGAATAAAGACAGAATTCTTTCAAATCATCAAAGCCAAGCCACTGATTTGTCCTTATCACGAGGTGTCGTCTGGTCTATAAGTAATGGGCACAAAAGCACCTGCATGTTTCTATTTTGGTTGGAAAACTTTTTTTTAGTCTTTGGACTTTAACTCAGAGAACAGGCTGAGCCAGTCATGTATTTTTCTTGAGTTTGACAAGTGTGTGTATATAATAATTTTGTTGGGCTTTTTCTCCTAAGTCCCTGTAATTTATGGCTCATCTAGAAAGGTATCAGAAACACTGGCAATATCCAAATTGTGTTGTTGCATTTAAATTTCAAGGTCAAAATATTTACAGTATTTTGTGTTTCCTACTCCAATGTGGATTGCATACATTTAAGATTTTTCTTCTTTTTCAAAAGGTATTACAATCACAAAAGATTTTACCCTTTAAGACTACTGATTTTCTGCCTTTCCTTCTATAATGAAATTAACTGGAAATGTAAAACTTGAATGTAAGTTACTAAAAACTATTGATGTTCCTCTAGAATGTAAGTTGGAGCAGAGAGAGAAAATGATCAAAGGAAATTTCCATACTAAGGAGTGGAACAACATTCCTTTTTCCTTGAGCCTTGAGATACACCCATTTGTGAACCTAACCTTTAAACACAAAGGCCAGGCATAGTGGTCCCTGTGCCTGTACTGTCAGTTACTTTGGGAGGCTGAAGTGAGGGGACCGCTTGAGTCCAGGAGTTTGTAACCTACCCCTCAAAAAAATTAAAAAAAAAAAAAAGATCGCTTTTGTTTGTACTGCTTGACTTAATTTTTGTTCACAGTGGATGGACAGAGGTCTTACTAGAATCATGATTGAAATAAATATGACACATTTCTAGAACTTTATTTAAAAAGACATGCAAATACAAATGGGTCTTCAGAACATGTTGGAAAGACTGGGTTATTACTCTATTCTATAGGCCCTCATGTTCAATTAATACTAATTGTTAAAATGGGAAAACGTTTATCTTGTCCAATATAGATAGCATTTCTCAGTTATATGTGATTAATACCTTTTTTTCCAAGCATTTGTCATGTGTTTTGATCAGTGCAGAATCACCCAACTGAAATCATTCTGTTCCTTTATGTCCAATTCCTATGTGGCCATAGTGGAGTTTCTAAAATAAACATTCTTAAGTGTCTCTATATAGGAGAAAATGGTGCTCAGCTTTTGGAGATGGGTCTAATTAGAAAAATTCAAATATAAGGATTCTGTAGAAATTTAACTGGAGTGCTTGAGTTGGCAAGAGCCTGAATTAACAATATGCCTTGGAGGCAGCCTATGAAGGGTGGTTGGCCCACCACAAGTGTCATCTTAGTCCTACCACTAGCCAAACTGTGAGACCAAAACTTCTCTGCACCTCATTTTCCTCATTTGTAAAATGGGGCAGTTTATGCTCCTATTTTTATACAGTTGTGAGGATTAAGTGAGATAAATCACTTTATAAATAATAAACACCTAATAAACATTAGGTATCATAGGGGATTTAGAGAGAGCTATTTGATTATAGCCTTAAAAATCCTAAATTAACAAATTATTTATTTTGCTACTTTGTAGCAAAATAATTTTTTTTGTGAGAAAATTACCCAAATTAACACATTTGTAAGTCAGAAAAGACTAGAAGAATTTGTAACACTTACATTGGTTTAAATGGGGAAAGTCTTTCATCTTCTTTATATAGAAAAAATGCTGTTTGTAATTAATGTGTCTACAGGATATTTTCCTTGGCATTCCAAAGCAATGGAAGAATACTTATTAATTTCAAGATATTTTTGAAAAACACACATCTCTAGAATTCAGACGTTTTCGGAAAAATTCCCAACATCAAGATATAGAATCTAAAAGTAAGAGGACCTTGTGTGTCCAGATTTAGGCACACATGAATCTTGGACAAGTTATATTTAACCTCTTTGGAATTCTTTTTGAGACAAAGTGTCCCTCAGTAGAGTGCTTTGGAGTCATAGCTCATAGCAACCTCAAACTCCTGGGCTCAAGCAATCCTCTTGTCTCAGTCTCTACAGCAGTTGGGACTACAGGCTGGGGCCATGCCTGGCTATTTTTAGAGAAAAGTTGCTCTTGCTCAGGTTGTTCTACAACTCCTGAGCTCAAGAAATCCACAAGCCTCATCCTCCCAGAGTGCTAGGAATACAGTGTGAGCCACCGCATTGGCCTGGAATACTTTTTTGTTTCATAAGCATTATCTTTGAGGATATAAAATTCTTTAGCTTAACCAAAATGTACTGCAAATTTTAACAATTTTACAAAAACCAATCAATTACAAGCTAATCTGTACTCATTAAAATTTGAATGAAATTTTCAAAATAAGCATTTTGTGATATTTATGGTAGTGAAAATGCACACTTCCGGTCTCATTAAAAGATTTTCTAAATAGCAAATTGATTAACAGACATGCATATCCCCCTTCCATAAGTTTCTTCATATGTAAAATTACATTTGTTTACAACTCAAATATTTAAATATTTGATTTTTTCTGATGACATTTACAAGTTATCAATTGGTAATACTGCATGACTGAAGTACTGGTTAGCCAGAATACTATTGGAGTGGAAGTGTGATATACTTTCTGCGCACATGTCTCATTAGTATCTGTCTCTGCCACTCAAAGCCATTTGAAGCATAGATAGGCCCTTCCTGCTCCTTAGGGCACTACTTTTGGAGAATTACTGGGCTTTAAATATTGATCCATTTTGCAGTTTTCACATATAGGCAAATTGTGTTACAATGTCCAGCAAATTTTCTATTTTTACAGTATGTTAAACACTAAACATGGCCAAATATACAGGCTGGTATGTAATGTTGCAGATTTATGTAAGCACTGTAGTACAAACTAATCTTTTATTCAACAGAAAAGAAATGCAGAGGTACACCTTCAGAGTGAAAACAGCTGAGATTCAGTCTTTCAAAAGGCAAAATTTAGCTCTAAGTGGGTTCAAAGGATTTAATGACTTTATTACACACAGCAGTAGGTGTCCAATATTTATGTAAAAAAAAAAATCCAGACTTTATTAAAAGGTCACAGCATTAAGAAAACCTGGCTGTTCAGATGTTTCTTTTTGTTTAAATGTGTTTGTGTTCATGTAGCAGGTCATAAAATTCAAGCAGAAGTGGGGGGCCAGTTTTGGAACTCAGATTTCCCTAATGGCAGTGTTACTGGACAAAGAGGGTCTAGATGACTGTTACTGTCCAGCCAATATGCAGATAGGGATTAGGTTCAGCTAGCTTTATTATCTGAAGGCCAGCAATTCTGAAAACAGTGAGAATAGGCTGTCCAAAACTGTTGTACCCTTCCATTCCCCAAAACCACAGTTTTATGCATGAAAGTTCAAAGCAAAAGGCATGGTAACCTTTTTCTTAAACAATAATTGGCATAATCTATGACCCCAAACCCCACTTCTAATTCAAAAGTTAATTTCCTAAACAATTGCCCTACTCAAGATATACACTTTTAGGTTAAAGATAAATTTACAAAACAAAGATGGAAGACATGAGGTGAAGGTCTTAGCTAAGACTTAGGACCTAAAGCGACCAGACCAGCTGTGTCCTGTGGGCCTTAGCCTGACTGACTCCATCTTATTCTCATTACATATGCTGCCAGCAGTTACTTTTTATATCTTAGTAGGACTTGAGGCAGCCTAAGTTTGAAAGTGATATGGTACACAAAAATTAAACATACATGAAATAGACTATTTTCTTATGTCTTATGTTATTCTGGAAAAGTTGCCCTGCCCTTTTTTTACTTAGCTGAATTTAAAATTCAGTCTTTTAAAAGAAATACCACCCATAATCCCCTTTGCTGCTGGTTATTAGATTAAGTATCTGCTTCTATAAAGTTATCTCAATTCTTACATTCTCTTAACTTTGGTTAAGACTTTAATATAGCTTATGTGTTTCTTCAGCATCAAACCTTATCAGTACAATCATATTGGGCATTTAGATGGCCCTAGGAGTGTAAAGCTGTTCTTTGGGGCAATTTACAACTTTCACCTAAAGCAACATTTTGAGGGACAGGAGCATTTTCTTTTACACTGTAATCCAAAGAAACATTTAGTCCATCTACATTTCATTGCAATTTCAACCAGTTAGGATAGTTTCTATTTTCCTTTCAAAAACTATTGAGAAAGAATGTCAGATGTGCCTTTCAACAATGGAAGGCAGCCATTAACCAGGCATATTACTTACAACAAAAGCTGTTGAGGATTAAAAAAGAAATAATTATGACACAAATAGCTATAGTTTCCCAAAAACACAACCATTCATGTATTGATGAATTAATGAAAATACACATCTGTGAAAGGCTAATTTATACATAGATGTTGAAGGTGTGTGTATTCCTAGTCAATAATACAAGCAAATGGTAAAAATCTTAACTTCTTGAGGAACACAATGAGGGAAGACACTCAGAGAAAACTAAATGTAACATGCTGAATTGACAAGTAGAAGTCTTATCTGTGCAAATTACCTATTTTTTTTTTTTTAATCTCCTCAAAGAGGACTGCAGACCTGCAAGTCTGATTTCCTGTATCAGAGGTCTAACCTTTAGCATTTAGTTCCCTAACAACCAAAATTAAAAAACAGACTTCTCTCTACAGTATTTTGGCTTACTTTATTGTTTCTTTAATTCCTACGTGAGAAATATATTCCTGATTAGTAGTAAAAAATGCTTAGAGCTAGCTTTTACTACGTAATATTGCTACCAGAGGAAGAAGGTCCAGCGGCCTGTCACTGTCAGCCAATATGCAGAGAAATGGATAGGTCCACCAAACTTTGTCAGGAGGCCAGTGATTCTGGAGAACAGTGAGAGAAGTCTCTCCAAGAATGTTCTGTTCTTCCATTTCCAAAATTACCGTTTTATACATAAAAGTTAAAAGCAAGAACTGTGCTAACCCCTATCTCAAACAACTGTAATTAACACTTAATCTTAAACAATAGTAATCACAACCCATTACTCATAATAAACAATGACATAACTCTTGACATAAAACAAAATTTCTAATTCAAAAGTTAATCTCCTAAATCAATTGCCGTAACCTAGTCAAGATATACACTTTTTAGGTTAAAGCTGAGTTTACAAAACAAGAATGGGAGACATAAAGGTTACTTAGGACCCAAATCAGCCAGGCCAGCTGTGTCTTGCCCAGCCCTAGCCTGATTGATTCTATCTTATTTTCACTGCATGTGCTCTCAATAAGAAGAAAGCAGCTGTTTTTGGTGGCTTATGCCTGTAATCTCAGCACGTTGGGAGGCCCAGGCAGGTGGATTGCTTGAGCTCAGGAGTTCATGATCAGCCTGAGCAAGAGCCAGGCTGTCTCTACTAAAAATAGAAAAACTAGCTGAGGGTTCTGACAGTGCCTGCAGTGCTAACTGCTTTGGAGGCTGAGGGAAGAGGATTGCTCAAGTCCCAAAATTTAAGGTTGCTGTGAGCCTGCTCCACGGCACTCCACTCAGGGCGACAGAGTAAGACTTTGTCTAAAAACAAACAAAAACAAAAAAAACCCAAACAAAAATTCCCCAAAACCAAAACACAAAAACAAAAACATCCAAGAAAGCAACTAAGCAACTGCCTCCAATTATATCTAATACTGCTTTTTTAGATCTACAGTCAGATGCATGAAATGTGGTTTTTTAAAATTAATATTTCAGATGGCTTTTTTATATTCTAGCATGATAAATAAGTCATGTTTCATTTATCATTTCACTGTGCTTCTATCATGACTAGGTCACCTTGCCTCATAAATCTCATGAGGCTACAGAAAGGCATTGCTGCTGGAGAATAAGCTGCACCTGTTGAGGTCAGTCGGTTTAAAGAGCGGGTCTGCTACTTCCCTCCAGAAAGGATGGATTCCAACCATCTCTCATTAAAGACCCTATCCATGAGGAGTTTATAGGCATTTAATTGTAAACAGCTGCAGCATCTGCCCCACTGCCTCACCCTGCCCGTGGAAGGGTGAGAGGACCACATGGCAGCCACACTGCCCTACACAAAAGCCATCATTTATCGCCGGGAGCCACTGGTCTTCCCTCGACCCCACAGCTCCTGGCGGTGGGACATCCCTCCAGGGGGCGAAGGCTAGGAGGGCCGGGGGCGAACCCAGGTGAGGCGAGGGGGAGGTGGCTCCGCCACGCTCTTAGGAAGAAAGCCTGACTCATGTGGCAGCGGCGGGCTCCTGGGAATTGAAACTCGTGATGCTGTTGCTGCGGAGAAAAGCCTCATTACCCATTCCGCAGGCGGGGAACACCACCCAGGGCGCGCACACCCGAGACCGGGAGCGCCAGCAGCCTCCACGGGTCCCTGTTCGCCGCGGCCCCTCCCCTGTCCGCGTGCCCGCGCGCGGCAAGAGTGGACACGCCTAGCCTGCGCGCGCGCGTGCGCGGTCCCAGCCCCACCCCCACCAGGGGCAGAATCGCATAGACCAACCGGATTTGCTCCTTCCGCCGATGTTCCCCACCCCCACCAACCGCACCTTCGGCAACTTCCGTCGAAAAAAACAGCGCTCGGCAAGGCCCGAAGATCCGCCACCTCCTTCCCCGACAGACCCGGCTTTATGTCTGCGGTGTCGGAGCGCATGCGCAGACGCCATCTTCCCTCCTCCGCCTGCCCCCTCCCTCCGCCGCCGCCGCCGCCTCCTCCTCTCGCCGGCGGTCGCCCCTCCTCCTCCTGCGCCCGGGCGCTGGTCCCTCCTCTCCGATGCCGCGAGAAACAGGGGGGATACGGTGAAGCCGGCGGAACCAGAGAAGAGCACTAGTAACAACCACCACAGCCCCCTCCCCGCCCGACACCCTCCCTCAGCACCCACCCACTCTCCCGCCCCGTTTGCCAACACCGACCAACCCCACCTCTCGTTCCTTTGAACGGCGTCGGCTGCAGTCGCTGCACCAGCCCGTCTGGCCACCAACGCCGCCAAGAAAGAAGCCGTCGCCGCCGCCTGCGGCCCCCTCCCGCCCGGCCGCGGGAGCAGCGGGGCGAGGTCGAGCCGGCTACGGAGGAAGAGGACCAGAGAGGGTCGCACCCGCTGCTAGCGCACGTCCCGCCGCCCTCCGGGGAGGCTCGGGCGCCCGCCCCTTCCTCCCCGAGGACGTGTGCCAAGCCGAGGCGCCTGCCCTGAGGGAGGAAAATGCTCGGGCTCCATGGCTGCCAGTGATGGAGCGGTCCCTGGGCTCCCGCTGCCACCGCCGCCGCCGCGCCCCGGCCGTGCTCCGCGAGGACCCGGCGTCTGCGCGCGCCCGCCCGCGCCTCGTTGCTGGGCTCACCGTACCGGGCGCCCCGCCGCCGCCCCGCTCGCAGCCGCGCCGCCCGGGCCCCAGCCGCGGCCAGCGTTTCCTCACGGAGCAGTCGCCGCGAGCCCAGGGGGTTTGAAAGGGTCTGCGGGGTGTGGGGGAGGGCCCAGCGGGGCCGGGAGGGGAGGTTAGAGCTACACTGAGCTCGGGGCTCGCTGGCGGCGGTGGCCTCGGGGGTGGCGAGGGGAAGGCGACACTCGCTCCGCGCTGCTTTCGTGCAGAGCGACCGGGAGGGCTTTGCAGCAGCTGCCGCCGCCGCCTAGGTGGGAGGAGGGGGCTGAGGTGGCTTCGGAGTTGGCCGGAGAAGGTGGGCATTTCTCGCTTTTCCTCCCCCCTCTCCTGCTCTCCCTCCTCTCTCCTGCCCCGCACCCCACGTGAAGCGGAATATAAAGGGGGGTGTGAGACTAGAGGGGAAAGTGAATGGTGAAGGACTGAAGGGGTCCCCCTTTCGAGTCCCCGGCTTCTCTGTTCACCCTCGTTCATCCTCCCTTCCCGAAGCTCGCCCTAGAAGGCAGGAGCGGCCGGCGCCTTCAGCTGAGGAGGAGGAGGAATCGCGCCGGGCGGAGCGTCAGGTCTGGCTTTCCTCTCCGGCGTCTTGAATACAAAGATTACGGTGCAGAAGGAAATTGCACTCGCCTCCTCCGCCCCCTAGTACCTAACACAATGCACCAGCCGCCTGAGCCCACCGCCGCCGCGGCCGCCGCCGTCGCTGCAGACATTAGTGCTAGGAAGATGGCGCACCCGGCAATGTTCCCTCGAAGGGGCAGCGGTAGTGGCAGCGCCTCTGCTCTCAATGCAGCAGGTACCGGCGTTGGTAGCAGTGCCACATCTTCCGAGGATTTTCCGCCTTCTTCGTTGCTCCAGCCACCGCCTCCTGCAGCATCTTCTACGTCGGGACCACAGCCTCCGCCTCCACAAAGCCTGAACCTCCTTTCGCAGGCTCAGCTGCAGGCACAGCCTCTTGTACCAGGCGGAACTCAAATGAAAAAGAAAAGTGGCTTCCAAATAACTAGTGTTACTCCGGCTCAGATCTCCGCCAGTATCAGCTCTAACAATAGTATAGCTGAAGACACTGAGAGCTATGATGATCTGGATGAATCTCACACTGAAGATCTCTCTTCTTCTGAGATCCTTGATGTGTCACTTTCCAGGGCTACTGACTTAGGGGAGCCTGAACGAAGCTCCTCAGAAGAGACTCTAAATAATTTCCAGGAAGCAGAAACACCTGGGGCAGTCTCTCCCAATCAGCCCCATCTTCCTCAGCCTCATTTGCCTCACCTTCCACAACAGAACGTTGCAATCAATGGGAATGCTCATCCACACCCCCTCCATCACCACCATCACATTCATCATGGGCACCACCTCCAACATGGGCACCACCATCCATCTCATGCTGCTGTGGCCAGTGCATCCATTCCTGGAGGGCCACCCTCAAGCCCGATATCCAGAAAACTTTCTACAACTGGAAGCTCTGACAGTGTTACACCAGTTGCACCAACTTCTGCTGTATCATCCACTGGCTCACCTGCATCTGTAATGACTAATATCCGTGCTCCAAGTACTACAGGCGGTATAGGTATAAATTCTGTTACTAGCACTAATACAATGAATAATGTTACCATTAGTGCTGTGAGTAGTTTTAATCCTAACATGACAAGCAGTGTATTTGGCAATGCTAATATAAATACAAGCAATATTCCTAGTGCTGCTAGTATGAATGTTGGGCCTGGAGTTACTAGTGGTGTTAATATGAATATCTTGAGTGGCATGGGCAATGGTACTAGTACTTCCTCCACTGTTAACAGTGCCCCCAGTGCAGCTACAGGGGTGACTGTGGGATCTGTTTCAAGTCAGCAACAACAACCAACAGTTAACACATCAAGGTTCAGAGTGGTGAAGTTAGATTCTAGTTCTGAGCCCTTTAAAAAAGGTAGATGGACTTGCACTGAGTTCTATGAAAAAGAAAATGCTGTACCAGCTACAGAAGGTGTGATAAATAAGGCGGTGGAGACTGTAAAACAAAACCCAATAGAAGTGACTTCTGAGAGGGAGAGCACTAGTGGGAGTTCAGTGAGCAGTAGTGTCAGCACACTGAGTCACTACACAGAGAGTGTGGGAAGTGGAGAGATGGGAGCCTCTGCTGTGGTGGTGCAGCAGCAACAGCAGCAACCAGCTCTTCAAGGTGTGACCCTCCAGCAGAAGGATTTCAGTAGCACTGGTCCACAGAGTGTTCCAGCAGTTAGTATACCACAGAGTATTTCTCAGTCACAGATCTCACAAGTACAATTACAGTCTCAAGAACTGAGCTATCAGCAAAAGCAAGGTCTTCAACCAGTACCTCTGCAAGCCACTATCAGTGCTGCTTCTGGTATCCAGCCATCACCTGTAAATGTGGTTGGTGTCACTTCAGCTTTAGGTCAGCAGCCTTCCCTCTCCAGTTTGGCTCAACCCCAATTGTCCTATTCTCAGACGGCTCCTCCAGTGCAAACTCCCCTTCCAGGGGCACCACCCCAGCAGTTACAGTATGGACAGCAGCAACCAATGGTTTCTACCCAGATGGCCCCAGGCCATGGTAAATCAGTGACTCAGAATCCTCCTCCAGAGTATGTACAACAGAAGCCAATTCTACAAACAGCAGTGTCCTCCGGACAGCCCAGTTCTGCAGCAGTGGGAGCAGGAGCAACAGTGATTCCTGTGGCTCAGCCACAGGGTATCCAGCTGCCAGTGCAGCCCACAGCAGTCCCAGCACAATCTGCAGGGACCTCTGGCCAGCCTGTTGGCCAGGCTCAGACAGCAGTGTCTGCTGTCCCTACAGGCAGTCAGATTGCAAATATTGGTCAGCAAGCAAACATACCTACTACAGTGCAGCAGCCCTCTGCCCAAGTTCCACCTTCAGTTATTCAGCAAGGTGCTCCTCCATCTTCACAAGTAGTTCCACCTGCTCAAACTGGGATTATTCACCAGGGAGTTCAAATTAGCACTGCAAGCCTTCCTCAACAATTGGTTATTGCACCCCAAAGTACCCTGTTAACTGTGCCTCCCCAGCCACAAGGAGTAGAGCCAGTAGCTCAAGGAGTTGTTTCACAGCAGTTGCCAGCAGTCAGTCCTTTGCCCTCTGCTAGTAGTATTTCTGTTACAAATCAGGTTAGTTCAGCTGGTCCTTCTGGATTGCCTTCTGCCCCAACAAGCTTGGTTCCACCACAGAATATAGCACAAACCCCTGCCACCCAAAATGGTAATTTGGTTCAAAGTGTTAGTCAACCTCCTTTGGTAGCAAGTAATATAAATATGCCATTGGCACAACAGATAACACTAAGTTCTGCTCAGTTCTCTGCACAATCATTAGCTCAGGCAATTGGAAGCCAAATTGAAGATGCCAGGCGCCCAGTGGAGCCCTCCTTAGTTTGCTTACCTCAGACTATCAGTGGTGACAGTGGGGGAATGTCAGCAGTTTCAGATGGGAGTAGCAGCAGCCTAGCAGCCTCTGCTTCTCTTTTCCCGTTGAAGGTGCTACCGCTGACGACACCCCTGGTGGATGGCGAGGATGAAAGGTAAGATCATGCCATATTTCTGCAGACATTCAACAGATTTGAAATTAATCTATTCAGTAGCTGTATATGTATGCACAAAATTAGTCTAAATTGTATATTTTCGTTTTCGTACGTGAAACATTTTCATGGTAAGTTTTTTTTAGAGCAAGAGTGTTACAGACTGATTTCTGAGTTAGGAGATAGTGATATGTAAACACTTTTGGAATAGTTAATTGAGCATATATTCACATTAAAAATAGAGGGGCACCAAGTGGTTTTTATTATCTATAAAATAGTTTTTACAAAGGTTAATTATGAAAAGAAGCTTAATTTTTTGCTAACTCATAATGGTTAATCTAGTTTTAATCCTATCTCATGGGAGATTGTGGTTCCCACATTTGTTCTCCTTTATTGACAGCCCTTTTTCCTTTCTACCATGTTTGATCTTTTTGAGAGATATTGTTACCTGCTTTTCCTAGTCAGACACTGTAGGAAAGATGACCTAATCTGGGGCATATAGGTTGGTCTCATACTGTAATTGACCAACTTTTGTGTAGTTGCTTAATGGTCATTTTGTCTGAACAGTAAAAGAATAAGAATTCTAAAAAGTATTTTGAAGAGGACACCTTACACCGTCAAAAATCAGATTTTGATAGTAGTATGCTGTACATTTTTTCTTTTGTATTGTAGATAAAGGTGGTAGCCATTAAAGAGTAAAGAAAGTAATTCTTGGAGGGTGGAATTTATAAAGACATGAAAATAAGACCTTGTTTTCCTGTTTAGCTACATCACCGGTTCCCTTCTTTCTTTGCCAAAAAAATACATAAAGCCTAAAATATATTATTAAATCAGCGTTTTTTCTCATTCTTGTTCTTTCCATTATTGGAAATAATGCACTAATCATGCTCATTAAATCACATTGTGTCTTAAGCTAATTGGCTAGAAAAATTGTGGATTCCTTCGTATCTCTACATTACTTCAAAAGCAATGCTAGTTGGTTTTTAAAGGAATGTTCTTTCACAGATTTGCTAGTCTGTGACTCACCTTAATCAAAATAATATAAGAATTATGAGAAGATTATTCATTTTCACTTTGGAATTTTGAGTAAGCATGAAGCATACTTAATTTAGTATTAGTTGGTGATTTTTGTGATTGAATTCTTTCATCATACCAGTTGAAGCGTTTATGTTCTATGTGTGTATTTGTGGGTTTTGCTTTGGAAAAATTTAGCATGTTGCAAAAGAACTGTAATTTTAGAAAAAGAATTAAGATTTTAGGCCAGATGTTTCCATGATTTTTTTAAATTGTTTAAAAGATAAAATGTAAAGACATGGTTAATTGAAATAAGTTAAAATCTTGTCTTTCAATATTTTTGCTATTTTTCTAATAGTAACATAACTAAAGTCTTGTTATTATGTAACCAGATGTATTCTGTATCTTGTGTACAGAACTGTACTTTAAAAGATTGACTTTTTCTAGGAGATAGTTTAATTGTCCCATTTTTATTGTTAAACGTTTAATTTTATCATTATCATGCTAATTCCTCTTACAGTAAAAATTTTAAATATTTACTGTAAGTATTAATGTTTCTTAATCAAAAGGGTTTGATATATTATGTGGGTGCTAAATTTTGAGAAATAAAAGACAGAAGTGAAATACACAAATGAAAACCACACATTTTTAATTCAAACCTTCTAGGATTTTGTAAATTACCATTTGTGATCTCCTGGCATGATTTTTTCTTCCCCCCTCATTTGTAGGGCTTTCATAACTTATTGTTCCAGATAATTAAAGTCAGATGATGCTACCTTCAACTAGATTTTTAACTGTCAGAGTTCCAGGTTAAGATAGTAGTACAAAATTAAGTTTTCGGGATAATTGAGATAAGGATTAATAAGGGAAAAGTTACGTAAAAATGTGTGGAATTGTAGAAAGGGACAAGAAATGCCGAGAAATATGAAATTCTGTTCTAAAGTAACTTAAATTGTCTTTAGACCATACTCGTTTTGAATTTACTAAACATTTGTTAGTTAACATCAAAGTTACATCATCAGAACTAGAAGATTTTTGTTTCAGAGGTATCTTTCTTTTTCTTTCTTTTTTTTTTTTTGTGACAGATTTTCACTTTGTTGCTCTTGGTAGAGTGCAATGGTGTCATAGCTCACAGCTATGGGCTCCAACTCTTGGGCTCAAGTCATTCTCTTGCCTCAGCCTCCCAAGTAGCTGGGACTGACTACAGGCACCGACTACAATGCCCTGCTATTTTTAGAGACGAGGTCTCCCTCTGGCTCAGGCTGGTCTCAAACCTGTGAACTTAGGCAGTTCACTCGCTTTGGCCTCCCAGAGTTCAGGGGTATCTTTCTCTATAAAATTAAAATGTTTCACCCTTGAAATACCTTATAAAGTAGGAATGGATAAATATATATCTATACCATCTTCTTTATTGTATTTTATTGCAGATTACTTCTTTTATCACTAGTTTGGGAGAATTTGTTTCATTCAAGTTTTTTCTTCGAAGAGAATTTGTGAAATCATATCACAAAGGAAAGTGATATGATTTAAAAACAAACAAACAAAAAACTTTTTACCTTTCTTCCCAAGGTAGCTTTTGTGTTACTTTCGTCCTCTGGGCTTGGTCGCCATTGATCTCTCATGGGAGAAAGGGCTATATTATAAATTCAATATTATGACTCAGGAAATGTTTTAATAGTATAACTTGTTGGTCATAGGAAAAATCAGTGGTCTTTTGAAATAATGCTCTAACACTTTAAATTTTAAAATGTTGAGATGTAGAAAATGCTTTCAGTTGGCCGCTGGGAGATACTAACAGAAACATGGATCAAAGCATTAAGATTATGTATTTTGTTTTTTAAAAATCATTCTTAAGAAAATCTTAATGCCTTTAGCATGGACTTACCTTTGCAAGAATGGGAAAATACAGATATTTCATACTGAAATATAGTGAAAAATTATGTTGTGTAATTGTTAGTACAGCCTCTTGTGTGAAAGGAGTCAAACTTCTATTCATCCCTTATAAACTGGACTCAGGTGTTCTTTGAAGTATTCTCTTTGCCTAGAGGGTTTTGTTTCCTTACCACTTTTTAAAGCTCCTCTATTTAAGCACTGTACACATTGAATTATAATTATGTTTACCAATCTTTCTCATAAGACTAGTTCCTTAAGGGCAGGGACTAAATTTCTTTGAGCAGGTCTTTGCTACTTCTATAATGATTTAAAGTTTCTATATTGTCTCTTATTTTAAGCGCAACTGTGAGATATCCAGTATCACAGAATTTATGCAACAAATTGAAAAAGAAAGGACTTTCTTTTTTATACTTCTCTTCATCATTCTTTGGGGTGAATTGATGCATGTCTTCATCATCAGTGCATGTTTTGTAGCAGGTCTTCAAATATTTAAGAAGATTGAATGTTTTCTGTAATATAAGAGTAATACTCATTTTGGCTACTTCTGGGAATGGTAGCATCAGTTGAAATACTCTGTTAATTGTAAAATACCAAATCATAACTTTCAAAAAGGTTCTATATTTTTTATTTATGATGTACATGCAGTGTTTAAAGAGTCAAGTAGTATATTTAGTTATCCAAAATACAAAAGCTTCCTGCTCTTTGCTTTCCAAATTTTTCTTCCCTAGTAACAATTGCTTTTACCTCTTTTAGGTATTTACTGAGATATTTACCTCCTACTCTCTAACATGCTTGTATTGCAGGTAGATACATAGCTTTATGGTTAGGAGCAGTGTCTCTGGAATTAGATTGTGTAGCTTTGTTTTGTTTTCTGTCATTTACTAGTTTTATGTAACTTTGGGCTACTACTTTAACAACTCTTTGCCTCAGTTTCCTGGTTTTAAAAATGGTGCTAAAAAGTATCTACCTTATAAGACTGTTGTAAGAACTAAATGAATGTGGAAAGCCCTCAAAGCTTTGGTTAACTCACATGTCCTATATTGTTTGTGAAATACTTCTTCAGTTGATTTTTGTCTTTATTAGCTTCCAGAATGGAAAATGAAGACTTGATTTTTTTTTTTTTTTTTTTTTTTTTTTTTTTTTTGGAAAACGAAGACTTAACTCTGTTGTTACCATCTATAGACCTGATTCTCCTTCTTCCCAATACCTCTTCCTTCCAGTAGTTGTGATTATATCACTGTTGATTATTTAGTATTCTTGTAAAATAGGATTGCTTTTCCAGTCTCATATAAAGTCGAGTGGCTGCCTCTCTGCTCCACTCCATCCCCGGCTGTGTGGCATAGAAATGTTAGTGGGTTCTGCTCCCTTCCCAAGTTTTTATCTGTCAGCATGGTCTGTTTTCTCCAAGTTGCCTCCTTCTATCCCTCATTTTTATTTGTTTTGGGCTCTATTTTTTCTTGATAAGATCCTTTTCTTAGATGCTTGATAACTCTTAAGTTGTTTGCATGTAAGTGTAAGGTAAGTAAAGAGCTGATTAGAAATTTTCAGCCTGGCTTGTTGATTGTTAGTTTGCTTTACCCATAGGGTGTTCTGGTTGGAGTTCATTATCTTTCTTTTTTCCTCGTTGTGTAGTTTTTTCTATATTCATTACTATTTCTATTTTCAGCAGATGTCTCTCAAGGTGTTCTGACATTAGGTGTTTTATCTTTCTTAGGACATCTCATGTCCCTCTGGCCTCCGTTCTGGCTTGATTCCCTTCTAAGCTTAGTATACAACTGTTGTCCTGGGATTTCAGGATAATGGTTTACTTTGACCTGTGTTGGAACTCCATTTTCCAGAGACCAACTCATTTGTGGTTTACTTGGTGTTTTAAACTGGCTGTAATTTACCCTGACACTTATTTGCTTCTTTGGTTAGGTAAAGAATACCAGGTATGGAAATTATATTCTTCTGTACCATTGCTTTCTAGCATCCATATTGCTTTTGAGAAATCTGAAACCTTTCTGATTTCTCATTTATTGAATGTGTTTGTTTTGTTTTTTCCTCTCCCTCCTTTCTTCCCCCATTTAAAAATTTTTCTGAAAGCTTTATAAGATTTGCAGTGTTCTGAAATTTTACAGAGAGGTCTCTGAATGGTTTGTTTATATTCGTGGTGCTGAGTACTCCATATACCCATTTAATCTGGAAATGTCTTTTATTACTTTTTTTTTTTGAAACAGAGTCTTACTCTGTTGCCATTGGTAGAGTGCTAAGTGTCATAGCTTATAGCAACCTCAAGCTCTTGGCTCAAATGATTCTCTTGCCTCAGCCTCCCAAGTAGCTGGGACTGCAGGCGCTTCCTTGTTCTTGCTCAGGCTGGTCTCAAACCTGTGAGCTCAGGCAATCCACCTGCCTTGGCCTCCCAGAGTGCTAGGATTACAGGTGTGAGCCACCATGCCCAGCCTTGGAAATATCTTTTAAATTGTGGGACTTTTTCTTGAGTGAGGTTATTGTTTATTTCTTCCCATTTTCTCGGTCTCAAACTCTTCTTATTTGGATAGTGGACCTTTCTTATTGGTTTTTTAATACCCATATATTTTCTTAGTTGTTTTCTATCTGGTTTTCTTTTTGCTGTATTTCTGTTGAGTTTTCATTTGTCATATGTTTACTTTCCAAGAGCTTTTTTTTCCCTTGCTTTTTAATAGTATACTGTTTTTAATTTAATAATGGTAGCACTTTGAGGTGTCTGGATATATAAAGATTAGACTTTTTTAAGGTTTCTTTCTGTGTGGTCTGTTTCCTTCATGTTTCATTTTCTTTTTGTTTGATCTTTATCTTCCATGTTCCATCCTTCCCTCTGATGGTTGGTGTCATGTGTAAGAGGAGGGAATAAAATGTTGCTTGTAAATTCTCAGTGAGGCTTGCCAATTGTTAGCTTTACTATATGGTAACTTTGATTGAGGGACTTCTGATGTCAATATCTTCTTTAATTTCCTCCTAGCTGGTTAGATCCTTATAAAAAGGCTCTTCTGATTTCTTGCCTGAAACGGATGGCCACATACTCCTGGTAAGGCAGGAGGGGGGAAGTGGAGTAATAGGTCTTGAGGAGTTTTAGCATTTCCAAAGGTTTCTTCACTCAACCTGGTTTTCAGTATGTTCTGTTGCATTCTGCTGTGCCTGATTTCTTTACTCCTGTGATCTTATGTTTTACCTTCTCCAGAAAATATGCTTTTTTTTGTTGGGTTTGGGGAGGGACATTGGGGATCAGGGGGACTAGTTGCTTCTTAAACAGACTTTTAAACCTTTCTTATTTAGCACCCCTCACTCCACATTCATATAGATGTGGTACTGCCAATTCCTGAGACTTTCAGGGATTTTACAGTTTAAATTGGGTTTGTTTTTGGCTTTGCCTACTGTTTGCTGAAGATTTGATTTTCTAATGTTTGCTAAGTCATTTGTCACTCAACCATCTGGTTTCCAGCTTTCAAATTTTTGTTGCTGTTGTCTTTTCATCTGTCTCTCAATTTTTGTGGGTTTGTGTTGTTGTCTTAACAAATTCTTTTTCTGTTTAGTGGGGTATTTAGGAGTAAAAAAATAGATGTATGAGTACTCTTGTTACATATCTATTTCACTGGTAGAACATTGCACCATTGATGATGCAAGAACGATGCTAATTTTAATGAAGTTATTGCTCTAGGATGTGATCTATAATGAGTTTATAAATGTTAAAAGTGGAATTGTTGGGCTTATAGTCACTAGAAATAATAGTATGTAACTCAATTATTTCAATATATAGAGGTAATTAAAAATATTAGTATTAGATTCAGTTAATACTATCATTTGACCCCTCAGTAACCTTGTGAGTTAAGTTTTTTTAATTATTAGTGAATAGACGGAAATTTACTGGGTTTTTAGAGATTTTAAGTGAGCTATTTTAAGTTTACCAACTTAGCGAGAAAGTAGAACTAGGATTCAAAACTATTCTTCCAATTTAAAATCTAGTGCCATTTCTGTTACTTATAAGGCCAACAAGTAATAAGGCCAATTGCCATACATAATTTAAGAGTGGCTGAAACCCTAAAAGGGCAGGCTTTATTGCTTTGTGTATTAATGTAATGATGGAATTGCTATAGAACACACCAGCACTTCCCTGTAATACCTTGGTGAGGAAAAAGAGTGAAAGTCATCTCAGTGGTGTGCCTGGAATGCTGTGGATATTCAGATGTTAAATGAGTTAATGTGGACATGTTTTTTCTTTGAAACATCTGTGGAAATTTTCTTTTCATGAAAACCATTTTAATTTTCTAATTTAGATTCCATCTTTGTAACATTGGCATCAGAATTGCAAAACAAGTAGATTTTATTTTTTGCTTAGAAAATTAATTTAAAAATATGAAACTGTGGCTTGTAACACTGGTCTGTAACTCAATGTTTAGGGTGCTGGTGGGTTTGATCCTCCCCAGGGTCTGCTAAACAACAATGACAGCTACAATAACAACAAAAAGTAGCTGGGCATTGTGGCAGGCGCCTGTAGTACCAGCTACTTGGAAGGCTGAGGCAAGAGAATTGCCTATGTCCAGGCGTTTGAGGTTGCTGTGAGCTGTGACGCTATAGCACTCTACTGGAGGGCGACATAGTGATATTCGTCTAAAAAAAAAAAAAAAAAAAAAAAAAAGAAATATGAAACTGTGCTAAGCATGATCTGTTCTGCAGTGCTGGAATACTACGTATTAGAATCTTGATGGTTGGTTTTGCTTTGTCACTGTTAAGGTTGAATATGAGTATGTCACGGTAAGAATATGCCTTAATGGCTCATTCAAAAAAAGCTACATGAGGGGAAAAAATTTAAAGCATCCCTACCCCTCAATTTTTTTCTTACCAGTACATTTGACCAGGAAATCCTTGCTTGACCTTTCAGGGCCTCAAGGCCTTCTTGACCTTTTGTTTGTGCTCATTGAAACACCTTTTTGCTTTCTGTGATAATTCTCCATTTTCTTCTCACTTTTCTGACCAATCTTTTTCATTTTGTCCTTCAGTTTCATCTCCTCTGCCAGACTCTTAGTGTTAGTTTTTTTGGTTTTCTGAGTCCTTTTTATACTTAACTACCTTTTCCCTAGGTACTCATTGGTTCCCAAGGCTGGCTGAAAAGTGTGTGCTCTCAATTCCTGAATACATGTAACTAGTCCAGATGTCTCTTCTTAGCCTTAGACTGGTATAGTCATCTGCCTTCACAACATCTCTGCTTACATTCACAGGCTTTTCCATCTCAAAAGATTGTAAACTTAACCCTTTGCTATCCCTCAAGTTTCCTTCTTTAATTGTCATTATTTTGATAAATGTTATGTCTTACTATAGTTTCTTCTTTTGCTTTAGAAACCTGAGTCATTCCTGATACCTATTTTTCTTCATCCTCTACTTCTTGACCATTACTTTAACATGTATCTTAAATTCATCTTTTTTTTTTTTTAACCATTTCTAGTCCGAGATAATATCAACTCTCAATGAAAGTATTGCATGCAGTAGTTTTCTCACTGATCCTCCTTGTATGTCTTGCCTTTCTCTAATACTGTATTTTGCACTCAGAGTGATAAAATAGAAATTTTTTCAGGCAACTCATTGCCCTAACCTTTACATTTAAGCTTCTCTGTTTATTTTAAGGTTAATTACTTTGTTTTTGCTTACTGTTGGCCGCCTCATGCTACTTTTCCTACTTCCACTTTTGTGTTCTAGTTGCACTTGACCTATCAAAGTTTCTCACTTTGCTATCCCTTGTTTCATTTTCTAGACCTTTACATATGGACTGAACAAACAATATGCTATTTCCCCTCTATTCTACCTTAAAGTTTGTCATAGGCTTACCTAAGCTTAGGTTCTTTGTTAATACTGTTTAATATCACCTTGTTCTTTTTAAAATGTTTATTATAGTTTGTAATTTGTTTTGTTTTTGTGATTATCTGATTTTAAACTTCAAGGATATTTGGTGTGCTACTGTATGTATATACAAAGTATGTTTCCGTGCCTAACAAATAGTAGATAATCAGTAAAAATCTGCTTAATGAAATTGTGAATACTGGCATAGGAAAAGATAAGGGGAACTTCTCTTTAAAAACAGAAAAATAAGTTCTTCATGAATGATGATGTGATACCACTATTTTCTCCTTTAATAGAAATGATTTGACAGTTGACTTTTTGCTTTGTTTGTGAACCAAATGAACAATAATTAGTTAATAATTTTAACAAGCATTTTATATTTATTTTGTATTTACTTATGCTTATGATAAAAATTCTTTACCTTGAATAAACAAATCTTCCATTTTTTTTGTGTTGGAAATTATCAGTATTTTCTTTCTGGTTTATCTGTTTTTGGCTGATTCAACTTTATCATTTGATGGTTCTTAAATATTTAAGTATTACCTTGGACATCATTTGGTGTGCTTTCAGCTATTTGAAAATATAAACATTTAACTTGTAAAATGCCATTTTTTTGTATTAAGAGCGTTTTCTTTATTAAACATTTTAGTAAATAGAGTTAACTAACTTATTTAAAATTTCTGTGATTTTTTTTTTCCCCCCAGACAGAATCTTACACTGTTACCCCAAACTAGACTGCTTAACTCACAGCAAACTCAAACTCCTGGGTTCAAGCCTATCCTTCCGCCTCAGTCTCCCAAGTAGCTGAGACTACAGGCATCTGCCACACGGCTGGGCTACTTTTTCTATTTTTTGTAGAAATGGGTCTCGCTTTTACCAAGGCTGGTCTTGAACTCCTAATCTCACAATCTACTTTCCTTGGCTTCCCAGAGTGCTAGGATTATAGGCATGAGCCCCTGTGCCCAGCCAGTTGTGATCTGTTTTATGTATGATGATTATAGTTACTTTTTATTAAAACTGTAAATTATGGGTTATACCAAGGGAGAGAAATCATGAAAAAGGTTTGACAGTGATTAGAAAATAAGCTTTATTGATTACATACAGGTGTTAAATGAAAGTAAAAATGCATTAAAAGATAAGGTCTTCACTATTAAGGTTGGCGTAATTGGAAAGAGAAAGGAAAATACAGAATCCAATGTCATTGTGTAATAATTGTCAGGGGCTGATTCTGAGAGTCTCTAAGTAAAGGTTTTTACATTCTGTTCTGGACATATCTGTGTTAAACTTGGTTGCCTGGCTTAAAACCATATTCGTGTTGATTGAGGGGAACATTTGCTGTGGCTTGATACTTATTAAGGATTAATTTTAGATCATGATGAGTAGTGTTGCCCTTAGTCACTGAGCCATAGAATAAAGGGTTACTCTGAGCTTTATGTGGATAAGACAGCACTTTATTTTTCCAGGCCTTCTAGATTATTTTTGTAATTTCAGCTGACTTCTCAGTTTGAGGCACTCCTGATGCTCTGTATATATAGTATACGTATCTGAGTATTCTTTTTTGAGTAAATTTAGAGGTGGATTGATTCATAAAATTATTCATTGTTGATGAGACTTAGTTTTCTCCCAGCTTATCTGGTTATCTAATTTCTTTCCTTGATTATTTGACTTCTTTGGTTATATTTCTCTAGTAGAAAATATCATACTGACTAGTTAAGAATGCTTTGAAGGTATAGACATAACTGTCAAAATAATGGCTAATAGTAAATTTTCTCTATCATGTATCATTCTAGTGCTAATAGTATTAGAAATACTTGCTCTTGTATGAGTTTTTGGATTGTTTCTAATAAAACACTTTGAAATAGATAATGTCCTCTTTAGTCCCAGCAATTTCAAAGTTGATAGAATGTCTTTGTTGAAGTTTCACAGAGGAAAAGGCTGACTCTCAGGTTCGTTTATTGAGTCTATAATTAAATATCAAGTTCCTGCTATGTATTATGCAGGAATGTATGCTATGTATTATTAGCTTGTTCACAGACTCTACAATAATTTAGTAATCATAGCAGTAGTAATATATGAACAGTAGTTAAAAATTGTGGTACTCATGCCTCAGATTGTTTCTTTTCTTTTCTTTTTTTTTTTTTTTTTTTGAGACAGAGCCTCAAGCTGTCCCCCTGGATAGAGTGCCATGGCATAATAGCTCACAGCAACCTACAATTCCTGGGCTCAAATGAGTCTCTTGCCTCTGCCTCCCAAGTAGCTGGGACTACAGGTGCCTGCCACAACGCCCAGCCATTTTTTGGTTGCAGCCGTCATTGTTGTTTGGCGGGGCCCAGTCTGGATTCGAACCTGCCAGCTCAGGTGTACGTGGCTGGCGCCTTAGCCCATTGAGCCACAGGCGCCGAGCTGCCTCAGATTGTTTCAAGCACTTTACATGGGTTAATTTGTTGAATTCTCAGAGCATCCATATGAGGTTAAAGCGCCATTATTATCCCCATTTTACAGGTAAGGAAACAGAGGCATACAGAAAGTCAAGGTTATATAGTGAGTAAGTGGAAATTGGAGTTTAAATCCAGGCAGTCTGACTCCAGAGTTTGTGCTCATCATGACTTTGTTTTATTGCCTCTGTAGCATCTCATTGGAACCAAGGTATTGTTCTGACTTTTGTTGGTTCAAAGTTAATTAAATACATTGGAAGACACTGGAATTGTAGTTGTTTGTTAACTTGTTATGTCTTCAAAATACTCTTGTCTTGTTCTTAGTCTGGTTGGGGCTACTACTCTTGTTCTTCTGCTCAAAAATAGAAGCTCCATGACAGAAGGACCTTATCCATCTAGTTTACTGCTATATTCCTAGCGCACAAAATTATGCCTGGCTCATAATAAGTTCTGAAATGCTTATTTAATAAGCTGATTCAGACATATAGCAGGAAAAAAACACACAAACATCCAAGATAAGGATTTAATCACTGCCAAATACTTTGCACTTCTGTTGTCATTGGGTGCACAGTTATGATAGACAAGACTGAGGTTCAGTTGTGTCTACATGCAGTCATTCTCCCCTTATCCAGGCAGTTTTAGTTACTTCCAGTCAACAGTTGTCTGAAAATAGGTGAGTTTTTCAGAGAGAAATCACATTTACATAACATTTATTATAGTATAATTCTTCCATTTTATTGTTAATTTCTTACTTTGCCACATTTATAAGTTAAACTTTTTCATAGGTATGTACATTTAGGAAAAAACAGTGTATATTTAGGGTTAAATATTATCTGTGGTTTCAAGAATCCTCTGGTAATCTTGGAATATATTACTCATGGATAAAGGGGAACTACTGTGTGTTAGTGTACCTGTTACATTAAATTTTCTCTCTCCACCCGCCTATTAGATGCACTAGGGGTAAATCATTATATCTAGTAATGGTTTGGAGAGAGGTCTAATCAAATATTGTTCTTGTGTCCTCAAGGAATATATAAGACATATATGTAAATGTATGTGGAAATTATAGTACAAGGGCTTAGTAACAATTTTAAACAACATGAATATATATATATATATATATATATATATTTTTTTTTTTTTTTTTTTTTTTTTTGAGACAGAGTCTCACTCTGTTGCCCGGGGCTGGAGTGCCCTGGTGTTACCCTAGCTCCCAGCAATTTCAAATTCCTGGCCTCAAGCAGTCCTCCTTCCTCAGCCTCCAGAGTAGCTGGAACTGTAGCACCTGCCATGACACCTGGCTAATTTTTTTGTTTGTTTGTTTTTTTCAGTAGAAACTGGGTCTTGCTCTTACTCAGCCTGGTCTGGAACTGCTGAGCCCAAGGGATCCTCCTAGAGGTCTAGGATTATGGGTCTGAGCCACAATGCCTGCCCTGACAACATGAAACATCAAATCAAAGACTCAGAAATTAGAGCTGGAAATCTTGAGGGGGTGTTCACCCATGAAAGAACAAGTTCAGAGAAGTTAAGTGAATTCTCTGAGATAGTACAACAAGATGTTTCTTAGACTAACTGGAACTCTGACTTTCAAAATGATATAGGCAGAGTTCACAGAAGGTATAGAATTAATCTTTGGTAGGTCAGAAAAGTAGTGCTATTTGAAATGACTTTTCACGAGTTGTGGTAGTGAAGGAGAATGTTAATAAATATGAATAAAAATAGGGAGAAATAAAATCATCTAGGCAGCAATAAGGCAACCGTTGGATTTAGTAGAGTAAGTTTGTTATCCCTATCAAGAAGGAAATGACTAAAGGTTGAATTGGGGAGTGATTGGTCCTCATGCTGTTCAAGAAAGATTAGTATAAAAAGAATCTGCAGTTTGGATTGGGGTCGGAAGCCTGGACCAGGTAGGATGTTACCTTATTTTTTTGTGAATGAAGGAAATAAATGAGGGGGATAGTGATTTTCATTGTACAATGATTAAGTATATGATTTCTTTGGCTAGCACTTTCCTCAATTTATGAAAACACTATATTCACTTTATTAATTTTTCATCCCTCAAAGCACTGTATTACTCTTTTCATTTTGAAAAAAATAACCGCCAAACCTGATTTCCCCCAAATTGTATTATCCACAGTCTGAGTTTTAAAATTCTGAAGGGTCAGTGGTTATAACCTTTAGGTAGGACTTTTGACAATTTTATGTTGTAATAGAGTTTATCCACATCTGTAATCCAAAGCAGATGTGTCCAAAATTTATTCTGTAGTGAAAGGAAAGCCAGGTGAATGTGCACTAACATTTTAGGATTGGTTCTTTGTTTAAGTGATAGTAGAGGCCTTTGCCTGTTCTTTTTTCATGCCAAATAGACTTCCATTGCCATTCTCTTCTAGGCAGAGGAAAGAGGAGGAATTATTTCTTCCTATCCACTGGAGATTCTCAACTAAAAAGGAAGTGGTTACAGATCTTAAATTATTTAAAATGTGAAGGGCATTAATCACTGGTAATGCTAACATTAATGCAATCACATTAATGCTATACTATTGATACTAAATGTGAGTAAATCAATTATTTTTGTTATTTAAAGAGCCACAATACTAACTTTGATTCTTTTTTTATGAGTGCTTTTTTTCACTGTTGTTTTTAAAGTACAAGGATATATAACATATACATGTATGTGGGTAAACATGTAAAGGAATATATACACACACATATATACATATATATATGTATTATTATTATTATTATTATTATTATTTATTTTTTTTTTTGAGAAAGATTTTCACTCTGTTCCTCTGGCATCATAGCTCACAGCAACCTCAAACTCCTGGACCTGAGCAATCCTCTTGCCTCAGCCTCCCCAGTAGCTGGAACTATAGGCATGTGCCACACCACCTGGCCAGTTTTTTCTATTTTTATAATAGAAATAGGGTTTTGCTTTTGCTCAGGCTGGTTAGTATAATTTTTTTAAAGGAAATTTTGAAATTGTACGTAGTTCAAAAAACCTCTTGGATATCTGAAAGAGTATAATTTAATAAGTATATGCACAGCTCTGCCCTCTATTTTTAATTCACCTACAGATGAATTTTAAGAATAACTATGTGTGTGTGTATGTTTAAGGAAAAGATAACAGTTTCCCCCTATTATTCTCTTATAATTTTTGGTCCTTTGCTTCAGTTTTCCTTTCACCTGCTTTAAATTATTTTATCTCAAAATATTTCTATCTTTGCAAATTCCTCTAAATATTTTAAAGAATGGCTTGGGATAGAAATCTAGTAAGTGAGAAAGGTCTCACAAGATAGGAAATGTTGTGTTGGGAGAGATACTAATAAAGTAGTATTGGGAGCAGGCGTGGTGGCTCAAGCCTATAATCCTAGCACTCTGGGAGCCAAGGCAGGTGGATTGCTTGAGGTTAAGAGTTAGAGACCAGCTTGAGTAAGAGCAAGACCTTGCCTCTACTAAAGATAGAAAAACTTAGGTGGGTATGATGGTATAGGCCTGTAGTCCCAGCTACTGGAGAGGCTGAGGCAAGAGGACTGCTTGAGCACAAGAGTTTGAGGTTGCTCTGAGCTATGATGATTTCATGGCACTGTAGCCCAGGGTGACAGAGTGAGACTCTATCTTAAAAAAAAAAAAAAGAAAAAAAAATATATATATAGTATTGGGAATCAAGGAAAGTAAAGATTACGTGCTTGTGGAGGAGTTGGACAGCTTTTGGTGTTTGTAAGTCATTTTAGTAGAGAAAACATAAGCCAAGGAAGTATAAAGAGTGTTTATATAAGATGTAATCCAAGTTCATAGGAGATAGGCTTTGTATACATTGTATGGCTTGCTTTGAAAAGCCTTAAATGCAAGATTAAGAAGTCTTGACTTAACTTGGACATGAATTAGAAGGCCCCTTTTAGTTTTATTCCATGTAGTACTGTGTTTTAGAAAAGTGCAGGCTTTATTTGAGATGTCAAGTCAATTCCTTTCTTAATAGGGTTTGAAATACTCAGTAATTCCTTTTTCCTCAATGATGGAAATTTTTGTGATCTGAGATGATGGTTTGAATCAATGATGTTGACCTAATCAGTAAAGGGAATCTATATCATTTAACCATAAACATTCATTTTACTGCATGATTGGGAAAAGTAAGGACCCTGTCCACACAAACACACATGGTAGCACTCATTTTTCCAGAGTTTAAACGCTGGTAACCTAATCCTTTGGAACATAGGTCTGGAATATAAGGGCCTCAAAAACTAGTTGAAATTACTATCACAGTAAAACCATGGCACCCCTCTTCTACCCCCACGCCCTTCCTTGGCTGTTGTCTTTTTTAACTTAAAAAGAAAAAAGCTCTTCTTAGGGTTTGTTAGTTTTATCAACCAGAAGCAGATGGAAGTGGGGAGAGAGAAGAAGTGACATTCTATAGCTTGTAAGGTGACGTTAGGAACATTAGTTTTGTAGCTTGACATGAAGGTAAGAGTTAGAAATTTTAAGAAAAACGCAAGTAACTGATACGGTATTGAATGCTTACTAGTTGAAAGTTAACAGTGTGTTTGGTATGTTGTTTCAAGGAAGCCTGGACAGAAATAATAAATTCCATATGATGTTAATTACTGATCTATTGATAGGTATAAAGAAACTGTAATTTAGTTGTAGTGCCTCGCTATATCATTTAACCATAAACATTTATTTTACTGCTCTATATTTCCATTTTAAAATAAGACAAATGCCTTATATTTTCCTAGCTTTAAAGGTAGTAAGGTTATTCTGTAGGAAATTCTTCAACATGTTATTAATGAAATATGGGACTTTACATATAATAATTATGAAGAATATTTGTAATATTCAGTAGTAAAATTAGAAGTCCCTAATAGTAAGATTTAAGTTATTTTTAGTAATTTTGTGAATTAATGCCATGGTGGATACCTACTCTGCCTAAGGTATTTTGTAGATATGTAACAATGTAGATATTTTGTATAATGAAGGTTCCTCCCCATTTTTTCTTTTAAATATTTTTATTAATTACCTTTCTCAGAACATTAAATCAAAGATGCGAAGGGAGACTGACTTCTAATTTCATGTTTTTATTCCCTTTTTAAGAAATGAGCAACCCAATTAATTCCATAAAGAAGTTTTTGTTTATCCTTAATATTAATTTTTTTTTTCTTGGTTGTGCCTTCTAGGCAGTTTTGTTATAGTAGGTTTTTGGTTGTTTGTTTTGTTGCCCTGAGTAGAGTGCCCTGGTAGTATAGCTTACAGCAACCTTAGACTTTTGGGTTGAAATGATCCTTTTGCCTCAGTTTCTTGAGTAGCTAGAACTATAGGCGCCCATCACAATGCCCACATAAATTTTCTGTTTTGGTAGAGATGGGGTGTTGCTCTTCTTCAGGCTGGTCTTGAACACCTAAGCTTTAGCAATCCATCCGCCTTGGCTTCCTAGAGTGCTAGGATTATAGACATGAACCACCAAGTCCAGCCTGTGGTGGTATTTTTGACAAGTATTCTTTCTGTTGAGGAAATACCTCATGTTTTAAAGATGACTTTTTTTTCCTTAAAAAAGATAGTATTTAGTAAAATTTAGTAAGTTTATTTTACCAAAAAAAAATGCTGCTTTATACGTTAATTTTTTTGAGTTTTGATCAGGTGTGTTCCTTTGGGCACAAGGTGGTGTCTGCTCATTGAGAAATCCCTGGTTTGGAATATAATGCTGTCCACTGCTCAGGTGCTGATAGCCATCACATATTTAAGTCTTCCCTTTTTTCTTTGTTTAAAAAGCTTTTATTGCTGTTGTTCACCTAAGCTTCACTTTTAGAATCAAGCATGGAGCCATGATTTCTCTTTGGTTGATACTCCCTTTTATTATAGAATGCTGGAATAAGGGTTTGGTAGACTCCTAAATTAAATTCCTCTGTGAGGTTTCCACCAAACATTCCTCAGTTATTCTCTGAAATGACAGTAGGGTTTATACATTTATGTAATTGCTTATATTTTATTATGAATTTTACCTATTTTGATGTTCTAACAGGCAGGGTGGATCTAGAATGTGAAGAGTGGGAATGAGAATTTCAAACTAAAGGTACCTTAGTGGTTTCCTGCCACCGTCCCTGAATCCCATAATAATAAACCATAACATTACACCCTAACCTTTTTAGGAACAAATGTATTTAATGTTTATTAAAGGCATATAATACTTGAATTGACAACTTCTTTAGCTTTTTTTGTAAATGTATATAAGATTAATAATAAATTCATAGGGGACCTGACATTTTACTACATTATTGGTTGATGTATTACTATAGGTAAAATATTGTGAAGTTAAGTAATTTGATTATATAACTAGTAAGTGATGAAGCTAGTTATTATTCTATTAGGCAATTTGATTCCAAAGTTGGCACTTTTAACCACGTCATGGAGATTCTCCTGTCCTCTGGTAAGTAGCAAGAGGCAAGAGTTGTCAACTATAAAAAGCAGTCCTAAGCCTACATCATGGAGGCATTTGGCCCTATAGACTTCACTGGTTCTTTAGGGTGCCACTATTTTATATAGTTGTACATTGATTAGTGTTCCTAGTGATGATTCTTTCAATCTTAATTGTAATTGTTATTTTCTCTTAGTACGTTAAAAAATTTTTTTCACCCCAAATGGTTAAATTTTCCACATTTATTGCTAAAGAGTGAATAATTAAATTGGGGAGGTTTGCTTAAATAGAGTCCAATTTCAGAAAAATAAGTCAGTATTACAGACACTTAGTTTCCTGACAGGCACATTTTCATAACATGTAAATCGGTAGCCTTCTAGTAGTTTCAGTAAGATTTTACTATAAACTGTTGGTACTTAAAAGAGCATTTCTTGAAGCTCAGTGTGATCAGATTATGTTAAAATACTTGTTTTAAAGTAGAAACCTCACTTGAATCAGTTGGAATTATTATTAGTTTTTTGAGATGGTGTGTCTGTTTCCTGGGCTAGAGTACAGTGTTGTGGTCGTAGTTTACTGCAACACAGCTTCTGGAGTAGCTGAGACTATAGGAACAATCTACCATTTAAATTTGTTTTTTTTGGGGGGGGGATAGAGATAGGATCTGGCTATAGCCCAGGTTGGTCTTGAACTCCGGGCCTCAAGTGATCCTCCCGCCACCCAAAGTGCTGCAATTACAGGCATGAGCCATTGCACCCAGAAAATCAGTCCAATTATAATAGGACATTTTATGATTCAGATCTTTAATTTTAAATGGTTACAGTCTATCTTTGTATCTTATGTTTGTTACTAGAGCAAGAAAGTGCTAATTTATATGAAAACTTTAATATTTTGTTGAAAAATAAAATTTCTCTTTTTGCACATTATTCTAGAAGGTAGAATTGATTTTTTTTTAAATTAGGTGGTATTTAAAGTTTTTACAGTTTTTATAGAGCTGCTTTCTTTCATTTTTGTTCATTAGTAAATGTGGGAACTATTGAAAGAGGTAATTGAAGTTTTTATAAATTGTAACAATTAAGATCTGTTTTCAAGGATGCAGTAGTTTGATTTATCATTTATTAGTAATGTAGATAAGTCTTATTTGCATGTTCCATAATTTTCACTTTGCACTAATATGAACTAGCACAAAGCTGCTGATAGCCAGTACTTTTCACAAATTGATTGCATTTCTAGGTTAAAATGTGTATGCTTTTGATAGCCCCAAATTGCCATTGTCCCCAATCCATGTGGGCATTTATAGGGAAGAGAGAATGTTTTAAAATTGGGTTACCTTTTACGAAATGGACAGGCTAAGACCAACTTTGGATCTTTTTCTTTATATAGAGGTTTAGTTATTCTATTTGCACTCAGCTTCTTAGCTTATGGCAATCTATAGATAGCTTATTAAGAAATTAGTCCTGGGTGGTGCCTGTGGTTTGAAGGAGTAGGGCGTGGGCCCCATATGCCCACTGGGTGGTGGGTTCAAACCCAGCCCGGCCAAAACCCCCCCCCCCCAAAAAAAAACCTTAAAAAAAAGAAATTAATCCAGTAAGTAAAAACAAAAACTTTTAACAGGTGGTCACATTGGGTTAACGAAAACCAAGTTATACTGTATTTGAGCTTATGAATATGTGACCTAAATGCCATTAGTACCAATAGTCTTCAGTTAGAGAAAGAGAATGAGAAGAAACTAGAGAAATAGAAGGGAAGTTGGAGACTATTAAAAAGATTGCAAGAGAGGCTCGGCGCCTGTGGCTCAGCGTACTAAGGCGCAGAGCTTTCGGGTTCAAATCCAGCCCGGGCCCGCCAAACAACAATGATGGCTGCAATCAAAAAATGGCCGGGCGTTGTGGCGGGCGCCTGTAGTCCCAGCTACTTGGGAGGCGGAGACAGGAGACTCGCTTGAGCCCAGGAATTGGAGGTTGCTGTGAGCTGTAATGCTACAGCACTCTATCCAGGGTGACAGCTTGAGGCGCCCTCTCAAAAAAAAAAAAAAAAAAAAAAAAAAGATTGCAAGAGAAAGTTGAGCATCTGGTGATAATTGGTAATTTGCTAAACATTTGGTACAATCAGGGGCACTATACCCTCATTGCTTACATTTATAAATCTAGCTGTATAAAAAGTATTTTAGAAAATTATCTAAGATGGGCGGTGCCTGTGGCTCATCAAGTAGGGTGCCGGCTCCATATACTGAAGGTGGCGGGTTCAAACCCCGCCTCGCCGAACTGCAAAACAGAAAAATAGTGGGGCATCGTGGCGGGCGCCTGTAGTCCCAGCGACTCTGGAGAGTGAGGCAAGAGAACCCCTAAGCCCAGGAGTTGGAGGTTGCTGTGAGCTATGTGATGCCACTGCACTCTACCAAGGGTGATAAGGTGAGACTCTGTCTCTACCAAAAAAAAAAAAAAATTAAGCTACTTGAAGCAATTATCTATTAGTCTAGAACTAGGCTTTTAACGTACCTCTGTTTTTTCCCCTGGTATTGCGATAGTTTATTTATTTCAGAAATAATTATTGAATGCTTGTTTACAAAGAAAAAAAAAGACATGGTTTTGGTCTTTAAGAATTTAGTACCCTGAGAAGCATCATACAATCTTGATGTATTTTCTGAATTATACAAATTAGTTATGTTGTGCTCAGTTGTTACTTTGTATATGTTGCACATGACAGCTTTTCTTTCAAATTGGTTGATTAATGGTGCCTGAAGATTAATGAGCATAGAGCATAATGAGGTAGAGTTTAATATCTTGGCTTTAGACTGGTATCTAATCTTGTTTCTGTTACCACTTTATCATATGACTTTTGTAAATGAGTTAACCTTTCTAGGCCCCATTTTCTTACCTGTGATGGAGGGGGATAATTTCTCTCACTCTATTGGGAGCAAGAGAAAAGGTAAAAGGAACTAGCTAAAGTCTTGGTAGTTTTGTAAATGATGGCTGCTTTTCTTACTATGCCATCAATTCTTATGATTCTTTTAAGAAATGTAAATTAAAATGGAAAGATTTCCTACTAGTTCAGAGACTTTCTACATACTGTACTCTTCTAAAGTGATGATTCTGTGACATATGTGGTACAATCTAGTTTTCCATAAGAGAATTAATCCCTATAGGAAAAGAGTGACTACTCTCTTAGTTCTAAGAATTATATGTATCTAGTCCCACTATTATAGATGCATAAGAGAATAATAAATTCATTACATATAAGGAAGGCATCAGGAAATAATTCCTTTGCTGAATCCTAGGCTGCAAGGACTATACTCTATTTGAGAAGTGCTTTGAAATTCTTAAATTCATGAAAACAAAAGTTGTTACAAGTCATTTTTTTTTTCTCCTTTTTCTCAGTGGGTGTGAGGAGTACTCAGAAGAAGTATAATGTCATGTAGTAATTTGTTAATATTCCATAATAAAACCATTACTCTAATCAACTGATTCTCAAACTTTTTTATTCTAAAGATTATTTTAAATGGGCATTATGCCCCAAAGACCATCTGTTGTGTGATGAATTCCATTTGGAACTGAAAACTGTTCTGAATGGATGGGATTAAACTGTTTTTAGTAAGAAAATAAGTCAGCATCTGGTTTTTAAGTTTCAAAGATTGATTGAACTAGATTTTGAAATCTAGTATAAAGTTTCGGAACTAGTGTTCTTGTAAGCTATCTGTAAATACTGAAAATTTAGCTCAGCTATCACATTCATCTGTTCGATAACAAACTAAGACTGTTCTTTGGATTACAGAATTGAGCTCTGAATGTAATTTGTTACTACCAGTTTATTATTTTAATCATGTTTATAACAGATACCATGACTTAACCTGTAGCTGTAATGTTTATATCAAGGCAGTAAAGCTCCATAAACTTTTTATGAAATTCTCATACATCTAAAAGACTAATCTCTTAATTTGCCGAACAAATATACAGTAAAGTGACATGTAAACTAGTAGTGCTAATTAAAAAGCCTGTGTGTATCTTGCTTTTTGCAGATACTTAATCAGTGAGAAGGATTTCTGAGTACTATTTAAACATACTTTTAGATACAGATTTTTCAGTTTCGATAGAAATACCTGTTCCTAGATTATTTGTGTTTTACTACGCTACATTTCCAACTTTTATTGTCTTGTCAAACTTTCATAGGTTGATTGAAATGGCAGAACAAGTAACTGTCAACTGATATGTTTGAATTTGAAGGAAGGGGTTTCAGAATTCTACTTAAAACAATATTTGTTTTAGCATTTTATATATACTAAATACCTAAGAAGACATAATTGTTGATCAAAATAATATGATTTGGAAAAGTCCAGATTAGTTACAACTCAGGATCTTGGAGTCAGACCGGTTTTGAATTTCCTGCTTTTTAGCTTACTAGGTAGGTTACTTCACTACTTTGTGCTATAGTTTTCTTTTCAGTAAAGTTGTGATGGTTATGATAGCAATATTGCCTATGCCATCGGTTATGGTGCGAATTGAAAGAGGCACTGTATATAAAATGCATAATACAAGCTGAACACTGTGGTGGCGCACCTGTAATCCCAGATGCTTAGGAGGCGGAGATAGGAGGATTACTTAAGCATAAGAGTGCAAGTTTGTAGTGCACCATTATTGTATCTGTGAATAGCCACTGCACTCTATCTAGCCTGGGCTACATATGTTACTTGCCATATATACTCAGTAAATATTAAAAATGAAGCCAAAGTTATGAGTATTTACTTATAACCAACCTTATAGGATGAAGGTAAATTATTTGTAACTTTAACTCAATTTTTATTACAAAGAAAATGTAAGGATATTTATGGTACTAAACTCTATTTTCTGTGGAAAGTCTTTCATTTTTTAATGCAGAAATAAAAATTGATGCATAATATAAATTGGTTTTTTATCCACCTGTTTTCTGTTAAATGCTTGCTGTAGTCTAGATTTTTCACCCATACTATTTAACATAAACATTGTTTTTCTGTTTGTAGGAGAGATTTTGTCTTTGGTTCTCACATATTTTTTGAACCAAAGATCTGTCTAAACTGTTTACCGAAGAAAGAAAAACAATATTAAGGCCTATTGCCATCTGATTACTTTTATTAGTATAGACCATGACATAGTGACATCAGGCTATCGTTTCCATTAGGATTTGTTTTTTTTTTTTTTTTATTGAATCATTAGTTCAATCATGGGGTACAGTGTGGGGGCTTCACATGCAATCTGAGATATTTTTATCAACCTGATTGACATACCATTCATGATATTTTCTCGTTTTGAGGGGAGCAAACCCAGTCTCCTGCTGCTAAGTCAACAGCCGCCTCCCGCAGGCAAGAGCACAGTCAGCTTTGGGAGAGTGGAAACGGAAATGCCGGGAGGGTAGCTCTACCCAGGGTTACAGAGAAACACCAGGTCCTGAGTCTTCAAGGTAGATTCCTACCATTCTGGGCGC
>CAUYON010041966.1:0-17110 GCA_963573935.1 Arctocebus calabarensis | reverse complement strand
TCTTCATTGTCTGCCTCCATAGAAGATGGAGGGTTCCAGGATTTTACTCATGAATGATGTATGCAGGAATCGACTCCTATAACTTTAACAGCTGTAGAAGAAGACAAGATATCAGGAAAGGGGACTTCCCAAGTTGGGGTTTGGGAAGGTGAATTAGAGGGGAGAGTTTTGATCATGACTAGATCTCCAAGAGGGAAAAGTTTCTGTTTTAGTTAGTATGTCCCTCCCCAAAAGGGGAGCAGGACTTTCAGGCATGATTAGGGAGGCATGAGAGAATAGCAAGTCATCCCAATTGCAGCTTAAAGGCTGGGAGAAAAATTTGGTAACCGGCTTTCCAGACACCCGCTGTATAGTTATGGATTTGGGAGATAAAAGACTTGGATTAGAGAGACGTACAGAAAAGGTTGCTCCAGTGTCCAAAAGACATTTTATCTCCTGGTGCTCCACTATAAGGCAAACCTAGGGCTCTTGAGGGGTGATGACACAAGCTGGAGCCATGAGAATTTGCCCCAGGCACCCTCAGCCCAGTTTGGGCTCCAATGGGGTCACTGTCCCAGGAGGCCTTCACCTCTGGGGACAGGCCACCCTCCAGTGGTCACCCTTGCATTCTGAACAGGGGCCACGTGGCTTGCCCAGCCAGTGGTGCTGCTGGGGGCAGTCTTTTCTGAAGTGGCCAGTCTGACCACATTGGAAGCACTTGTTTTTAGCTCCTCTGGTTTCCCTCTGCCCCTGAGTGTTGCTCGTTTGTTGGAGTGCCATTACTAGAGCTATCATTCTTTTCTGTTCCTTTCTCTGTTTTTCCTCCTTTCTCTCCAGGTCTCGGTTATAAAAGACCATAGTGGTCGTTTTAAGAAGATTATCCAGGTTATGGTCTGGGCCTAGAGCCAATTTCTGGGGTTTTCTTTGAATGTCTGACACCGCTTGAGTGATAAATTTGTCTTTTAAAATAATCTGACGCTCTATGGAGTCAGGTGTCAATTGGGTGGGTGTGTTTTCTCATTGCTTCCCTAAGCCTCTTTTTTTTTTTTTTAATACGTATATTAAATCATAGCTGCGTACGCTAGTGCAATCAAGGGGCACAATGTGTTGGTTTCATATACAATCGGAAATGTTTTCATCAAACTGCTTAACATAGCCCTCATGGCATTTTCTTAGTTATTGTATGAAGACATTGTATTCTGCATTTAGTAAGTTCCGCCTGTACCCCTCATAGGTGTGGCCCCACCAATTGCCCTTCCTCCACTCCAACCTTCCCCCTCCCCTCCCTTCCCATATTCTTGTGCTATAGTTGGGTTATACTTCATATGAAACCTTTAAATTAGCTTCATAGTAGGGCTGAGTACATTGGATATTTTTTCTTCCATTCTTGAGATGCTTTGCTAAGAAGAATATGTTCCATCTCCATCCATGTAAACCCGAAAGAGGTAAAGTCTCCATCTTTCTTTAAGACTGCATAATATTCCATGGTGTACATGTACCACAGTTTATTAATCCATTCGTGGGTCGATGGGCACTTCGGCTTCTTCCATGACTTAGCAATTATAAATTGGGCTGCAATAAACATTCTAGTACAGATGTCTTTGTTGTAGTGTGATTTTTGGTTTTCTGGGTATATACCTAGTAAAGGAATTATAGAGTTCAATGGAAGGTCTATTTGTAGATCTCTAAGTACTCTCCAAACATCCTTCCAAAGGGAACATATTAGTGTGCATTCCCACCAGTGGTATAGAAGTGTTCCCTTTTATCCACATCCATGCCAACATCTCTGGTTTTGATATTTTGTCATGTGGCCTAATCTTACCAGAGTTAGGAGATATCTCAGAGTAGTTTTAATTTGCATTTCTCTGATGATTAAGGATGGTGAGCATTTTTTCATGTATCTGTAGGCTGTGCACCTGTCTTCTTAAATGCTCTATATTTTTAATTAAATATACTGATCATATTTACAAAATTTCTGAAAAACAGTTTGACAGTATTTATCAAGAGCATTAAAATCCATGGATTCTTGTAAGAAATGTATCATACAGAAATAACAGATACCTGCTCAAGTGTTTGTATCCAAGGATATTAAACATAGATTCATTTATAATAGTGGAGAAATAGAAATAATCCTAAAGTTTCATAGTTGAGCCATTGCTAAATAAAGACACAATGATACATAATTAATAAAAACAGTATTTCCAAGTATTATGTCATAGCATGGGCTCATATCAGTTAAAATCAATTTCATCTTTTCAATTTTTCAAGCTACAAAACTTGGATTCATCCCTAACTGCTTTTATTCTCTGTGATTCCAAATCTGACATTCCTCCAAAATACAGTGGATTTGACCACTTCCTACCACGTCCTCTGCTACCTCTGCGTCCACTGCTATCCCTGCTCATCCCAACCTCCTAGATCACTGGCCTCTCTGCCTCTGCTCTTGCAGGTCCTGGTACAGTAATCGTAACTAGTAACTATGAAGCCTGAAATCAGTAGTGTCACTCTGTTGCCACATATCTACAATGTCTCCCCATCTCAATCAGAGTGACAGCTGAAGTACTTACAATACTTACAGTGACTTTTAAGATGCTAGTGGATCTGGGTCTCTATTACATCACTCTTCTGCTGTGATATCAAACCTGCTAGATACAATCCAACCACTTTGACAACTGTGAGGAGAAAAACACGAACCTACCCCAGATAGATAATCTGTTATATGTGAGACCATTTCACTCTTGTAAGTACTTGCTACTCTTCTTTTTTTCTTGGAGACAAAGTCTCATTCTGTCACCCTAGGTAGAGTACCATGGCATCACATCTCACAGCAACCTCAAACTCTTGGGCTCCAGCAATCCTCTTGCCTCAGCCTCCAAAGTGGCTGTGGCTGCAGGTGCCCATATAATGCACAGCTAATTTTTTTAGAGGTGGGGCCTTGCTCTTGCTCAGGCTGATCTCAAACTCCTGAGCTCAAGGGATTGACCCTCTTCAATCTCCTAGAGTGCTGGGTTACAGGTGTGAGCCACCCTGCCCAGCCCTGTTACTCTTTAATTTCCATAAAGTAGCAATGAGAACTACCCCATCTACTCCCATTTTCCTTATCAACCAAGGGGAGAATGGCAGAGATAAGTCCAGAATTGTTTATTTTTTCATTAACATTTGGACTTGTGGCTTTGTCTTTACATCTGCACAAGTATCTGGAGGTCTGTCTGAGAAGTCATGATACTCAAAACTGAACACTACAGCCATATGGTGGAAGGCTATAGTTAGAAGGAGTCATATTTAAATGACTTTTCTGTACCTGCTAGGATTACATGATATCTCCCCTTAGCTGATGCAGAGTATGAAACTAAGAGTTGTGCTTTTAAATATCAGTTATCAACATTATTCATGTGTTCTACATGTGGAGACCTTGATTAGGTGTCAAAAATTTCTTCTAGCTCTGCTATCACATTGAGCACTGTATGTAGCATTAACAGTAAACAGAAAGATACAATATCTTTAGTGATTATCGTTATGGAAGATATAATTAAACACAGAGAAATAACAACCCCCTACCCAGATAGCAATTTGGCTTATTATTTTGTCTAATGATTTCTTCAATCTTCACATCAAATACTAACTTGTTTATTTGAATTTCACTGTTCTCCAAATCAGGAGAGTCTCATAATGTTTTGAGTTTTGCAACTATTTATAACAGATGCCATAAAAATGCGTGGTAAATACTTAATACGTGGACAGAACAACAGTTACCAAGAAGCTCTTTGGAGCTGGATCTCTCAGATGTAAAACACAAATGTCTATAATTGGGTAAGTGAGGTGAAGGCTATGTTGATTAATAGGATGTAAGTACTCTAATTTGTACAAATAATCAACACATTGAATCCCATAATGGCATAAATGTATTCATGATCCTTGTACAAATGACTTAATTTAAAAAAAAAAAAAAAACAGAAGAAGAAGCTCTTTGGTCTGGGATCCCAGATATTTTTAAGTCTGTGTCACCACGGAGCCCCCATTCAATGTATTAAAGCTACTCTGAGGCTTCTTGAACACTGTGGAAGATTTTCCCAGTAGATCAGCCAGTTTGAGGAACCAGGTGTTTCTGTAACTGTGACGCTATGAGAAACATTCACAGGCTCTGTGGCCCTGTAAACTCTCCTTCCACCTGTGCTTTTTGGTTGAGTCCAGTGGCTGCTTATGCTTTCCAGCGATCTACTTGTTTGCGTAGGTGCGTTTCTTTGTTTCTGAATTGATTTTGCTACATTTTAAAGAGGAAAAGTTATAGGGAAAGATTTAACAAGCTGGTGCTGGGAGTTGCTCACATTTCCACCAGGTGTGCCCCCAACGTGCAGGTGTAAACCATCGAGCAGGTAAGGAAAGCAAGTGGGGAGCAGACTGTGAGGGGTCAATTGTGTGTGTCCGTAATGAACGGATCCCAAGGTGCAGTTTAACATCTGTTATAAATTGAGGCATTTTCCTCCTACTCCCCCAACTCTTTCCAGTTCCTCTGTCATTTATATACATAAAGTAAGTGTAGCCTATATTTGGATATCATGGGAATAAATGTCTCTTTTCATTACTATAAAATGTAATTTTGTAGGAATTTTAACTAAGTAACAAATGCATTTTTGCTCTTCTAAATAACCAATTACTTTTATATTAGCAGATATTTCATTTCTTCTTAAGAGTACTATGTTAAACACATATTTTAATTTCTTAATCCTTATTTTTTTCTCACATTATCTAGTAATATAATCCCTTAACCCAAGTCCATACTTTAAAACTTTTTCAAATGAGAGAATTTTTTACATGTATATTACTCAGTTTCCTCATTCTGAAAAAAATTGGAAGATGGCCATTATTAAAATTCAATTTCTCATAAAAAAATAACTTTTTCTTGTGATTCAATAACACATGTTATTTTGTTTTGGTTTCTGCATTTCGTATTTTGGCATGTGTTAGCTATTTACTTTTCCATATAATTTATAAGAAGAAATACTTTGGTTACTTTTAATACTGTATAGTCACATTAATGAGACTTTTTAGATGTTTATGTTTAATTATATTTTTATTCCTATAATGCAGTGTCCTAGGTTTGGCCTTAGCCTTTTTAAATGGCATGTTGCAACTGAGTCAAAATATGAAATTAGAAAACAGGAATGGAAAAAGTAAAATTTGGGCTGAAATTAAATACAGTGCTAAGTCTAAATAGGGACTCTTCTTCTCACACTTTAAGTAGGAAAAATAAGGGCTCATGTTGGCAAATTATTTTTTTTTAGAAAAATACTGCAGTTTCCTTATGTCTTTTTGAATATTTTAACATTTATATCCATACCCACTCGGCATTTGTCATTAAAAAAGAAAGAGGAAGCATTTTAATTATATCGACATCTCCAAACATTACAGTATTTAACTCCATTCGCTCACACAACACAGATGAGTCACCTTGGTGGAATCAGCTTCTTTATATCACAGACTGGTTGGAATGTCACTGCTTTGTAGAAAACATACAGCAATCACTATCTGGTCATTTGAGTGAAGGAGGTTGTGGTTGTTTGCCTTTTTTTTCAGGGGAGAAGTTTAAATTTAAAAAGTCATTTTCTCACAGTTATGGAGTTTGGAAGTCCAAGACCAAGTTGTCGGCAGGGTTAGTGGCTCCTAAGGCGTCCTCTGTGGTTGCATACACACCCCCAGAATGTTCCCTTTTTACTTATTAGGACATCAATCCTATTGGGATTAGAGCCCCACCCTCTGATTTCCTTTAATCTTAATTACTTCTTTGAAGGTCCAGTCTCCAAATTGAGAGTTAAAGGTTCAACACACAAATTTGAAGGAACACAATTCAGTCTACAGAGCAGGGTGCTTGAAAAAACACAAAATTTGTATTTAGAAGTTTCAAGTTCTAACAGCTTTGTGCTTATGAGGCAAATCATTATCACATTAAAATCATCATAATTAATTTATTATAAATATTATATATTAATTTATAGCAAATTATTTGTGCAAAAATTATTGTTATATTTGACCCAAACTTTAAACTGTTTATTGCAGAAATTTCAATTGAGGGAAGATAACAGAAAATGAGGATTATTTCCTAGTAAAATAAAGTAAAATAAAGGATGCCAGTAAAAGCTCTCAGTTTAAATCAGAGGGTGCAGATTGGCGGCCCACGGGCCAGAAACAGCTTGCAAATTGGTTGTTGGTCTGCATAGTGTTTAAAATTTTTTAAATTAGTTGCCAACCTTTAAAAGTCGATTGAAGTCACATAAAAATCTGGATTTCCAGCTTAGGCTCTTTGTAAGCATGGTAGTAATAGACAGGCCCTGACTTTATATCCCAGGTTGCCACCAGGGACATAGCTTTCCAGTAAGCTACATTCTCTGCTATGTGTACGCACTGGGATTGCCATTTATTGTCACATTTTTGCTGTTGTTGAGGGAAATATAACATTACAGAACTCTTGATCAACCAGTTTATTAAACTATAGGCTTTTGAATAAAGAAACAACAAAAAAAGGTCTATAATATTTTTAGTTTGGTCATAAGAAGGAATAGAATGAATTTTAAAAGTCTTAAGGAGTTATAAAAAACAATAGAATAAAAATAAAAACATCCACTCAATAATAACACATGTTAATTGGGGGAGCCCCATTTATACTGATGGATATTTAGATGCTCACTATAAAAATAACCTGTGCCAGCTATACAACCACACTCACACTCTCCCTGCAAACATCTGGACATCGGTACACTCTACATGGTTACATTAAAAGCCTCTATGTTGGAATGGACCATTCTTTCTGCTGCAGTTTCTCCAGCTGGTTTCTCTCTTTTTTTTTCTTTTTCTTTCTTTCTTTTTTTTTTTTTCTTGATTGAACTATTAGCCTTGCTCTGTGGACAAAAGTACTGCTGAAGTCCCCCTTCATTCACTTGGAAATGAAGATGAATGCTTGGGAGAAAAAGAAGGTTGACCCTGATGGACTTGACAGAAATAATGGGCGTGAGGCACGCAACCCAAACATTAGAGGCTGAATGGCAGGCTTGGGAGGAACCCAGGAGGACGGAGCTCCCAGCTGCCCTGAGCTGACTCATCGCTCCCAAACAAGGCCTGGACTCAGAGCTATCAGGCCAGGCCTGCTGTTTCCCTGGCTCAAGATAAGCCTGTCTCTTTTTCTCCCAGAGGTTGGGCCTGCGATTTAACACAGCAATGACAGCGATAGTTACCCTCAAAAACATCCTTAGCAACTCTTTTCTGACACAAATCACTTATTCTTTATGAAAGGCGAATGACTCATGCAAGGAGCCACACTGTCCATTAGTGGCACATTGTTAATTTGCTCCGTAATTAGTTCAGTGGCATATAATTATTTGGGGTCAAATAATAATTAAATTTTTGCACACTCCCTTTTTTTCCCCTGGTAAATTACCACTGGACCACCCTCCATGATTAAGGATCTCTAAATAACTCACAGGATGCTTGCTCTGTAACACAAGGAAGTGTGTGATTGTTCCCACAAAAGGCCCCTTTAAAATAAAAAATCTCTTTGTTAAATCAATCATTTTACCATCACTGTTTAAAACTCTCCTTTTAAGAAAAAAATCATCAAATAGAATATGATAAACTTTATTCATCTAATCAAGTTGTCTAAAGAAAACACATAAAACATATCAAGTTTTAATTTGCAGTATCAGTCACAGTATTAATTAGACTAACAAATATTAAAATAAACTTCACTATAAAACCTCTACCAAAAAGTATTGAAGTATTGCCAAAAGCAAAGTTGGCTTCCACAATTACCTTAAACTAAAGAAGTTAGAGGTTATCCTTAGCATTTATTTTTCAATAATCAAGCACTTGATTGTTACATACGATGATTCTGCTGAAAACTCACTAAGTTCTGCTTAAAAATTAAAAACTAGATAGTATTTTCTTCGTTTGACTTAGGAATGATTGAGAAACTATATTCATAATAATATTAAGTATTTTGAATTATATTTTTAAAATGTGATTCTGTAAATTTAAGAAAAGTAAAATTAATACCATGTCATAAGTACTGAATGACCAAAGAATACTTGAATAAATTTTGAAAGTTTTTCATCCATAAAATTACATTCTTGTAATTAGAAACTGTATTTCTACCAGGTTGCCCTTAATTAGGAACTCTGGGCTATTGATTAAATTCTAGAGTATACCATAATTATCACTAGAAAGGGAATACTAGACCCCAAAATGCACTTTGCTTCTATCAATTCTGTAGAAGAATTTCAATAGACATTTTGACATTTTGCTAAAGCTTATCCTTAGGTAAGCCATCATTGATTAGAAAAAAAGGTCTCATGAAGAAACTTTACAAAAAAGAATCTAATGCAGACACTAGCCATTAAAGTAATCCTGAGAACAAAAGAACTATTTGGAAGACTAAAGAAACAAAAAGTTGGTTCTTTGAAAAGATAAATAAAATCAACAAACCTTTGGCCAGATTTACTATCAATAGAAACAGCAAAGTAAGATGTCTAATAAGCTCAATCAGAAATGAAAAAGTGGAAATAACAGATACCACAGAAATACAAAAGATCATCACTGAATACTATAAAAAATTCCTTGCTCAGAAATTTGAAAATGTAGAGGAAATGGACCAATTTCTGGAATCATACTACCTCCCTAGACTTGACCTGGAAGAAATAGATCTCTTGAACAGACTAATGCCAAGTGCCAGAAGTCCAACAATAAAAAAAGCTTCCAACAGGAGGCGCCTGTGGATCAGTGGGTAGGGCACCGTCCCCAAATACTGAAGGCGGCAGGGTCAAACTTGGCCCTGGCCAAATTGCAACAAAAAAATAGGCAGGCTTTGTGGTGGGCACCTGTAGTCCCAGCTACTGGGGAGGCTGAGGTAAGAGACTCGCCTAAGACTCGTTGGAGGTTGCTGTGACCTGTGTGACGCTATGGCACTCTACTGAGGGCAATAAAGTGAGACTCTACAAAATAATAATAATAATAAATAAAATAAGAAAGCTTCCAAAAACAACAACAACAACAAAAACAACAAAGTCCTGGACCAGATGGTTTCATGCTAGAATTCTACCAAAACTTCAAAGAAGTTCTACATTGCAGAGCCTATTCCAAAACATTGAGAAGGAAGGAATCCTCCCCAACTCCTTCTACAGAGCTAATATCACTCTGATAACGAGAACCAGGAAAGGATACAATAAAAAAAGAAAAAGAAAACTACAGACCAATATAATTGATAATAGAATTCTATCAAACAGAATTCAGCTAACTTCAAAAAAATAATGCATAATGCATCATGACCAGGTGGGCTAAGGATGCAAGGCTGGTTCAACGTACACAAACCCATAAACATAATTCATCACATAAACAGAAGTGAAAACAAAGACAATATGATCCACTCAGTAGATGCAGAAAAATCCTTTCTTGATAAGAACACTAAAGAAAATAGGCATAGTTACATTTTGCCATTCATATGGATGTGTAGGTGATTATATATTAATTTCATAGTAGTATTGAGTACATTGGATACTTTTTTTTCCATTCTTGAGATACTTTACTAAGAAGAATATGTTCCAGCTCCATCCAGGTAAACATAACTATAGTCCAGAAAGTAGAAGGGAAGAGGAGAGAGAGGGGAAAAGAGGGGGGATAAGAGAGGAGGAAGGGTATTTGGGGGGACCTCACCTAATGTGCATGATGCAATGGTACATTTCAAAACTATTAAAAATGAGTATAATTGTGATGGATGTGTTACTTAGTGCAATGTAAGCATTTCACACTGTATATCAAAGCTGTATACTGAACCCCATAAATGTGTCAATGTACAAAGTTATGATTTAGTAAAAAATAAAAAAATAAAAATAAAAGAAAGAAAAGAAAATAGGCATAGATGGAACCTTTTTTTAAACTGATAGAAGCCATCTATGTCAGACCCACAGCCAATACTATGCTGAATGGAGAAAAACTAAAAGCATTTCCACTTAGAGCTAAAACCAGACAAGGATGTGCACTGCCGCACTACTTTATTTATTCATTCATTCATTCATTCATTTTTTGCAGGTTTTGGCCAGGACTGGGTTTGAACCCGCCACCTCCGGCATATGGGTCCGGTACCCTACTCCTTTGAACTACAGGCACTGCCCTGCTGCACTACTTTAAAATGCAGTTCTGGAATTCCAAGCCAATACAATCAGGCAAGAGATATCAAGGGTAACCAAATCAGGACAGAAGAAGCCAAACTATCACTCTTTGCTGACAATGTGATATTATACTTAGAAAATCCCAAAGACTCTACCACAAGACTCCTGGAAGTGATCAAGAAATATAGCAACGTCTCAGGATATAAAATCAATGTTCACAAATCAGTAGCCTTTGTATATGCCAATAACAATCAACCCAAGAATCAAATCAAGGACACAATACCCTTTACAGTAGTTCCAAAGAAAACAAAATGCCTTGCAATTTACTTAACAAAGGATATAAAGGATGTCTACAGAAAGAACTGTGAATCACCAAGAAAAGAAATAGCAAATGAGGTTAACAGATGGAAGAACATACCATGCTCATGGCTGGGAAGAATCACCATTGTTAAATGTCTATGCTGCCGAGAGCAATCTACAGATTTAATGCAATCCCCATTAAAATTCCATTGTTACACTTTGAAGAACTTGACAAATTAGTTCTTCATTTCACATGGAACCAGAAAAAAATCCTGAATAGCCAACACAAGTCTACAAAATAAGAACAAATCTGGAGGCATCATGTTACCAGACTTCAGGTTATACTACAAGTCCAAGTGATCAAACCAACATGGGACTGGCATAAAAATAGAGACTAGATCTCTGGATGGGACCAGAGAACCTAGAGATGAAACCAGCCTCAGAGCGCCCCCGGATACACGATCAAGCAAACAAAACCAGGCACTGGGGAAGAGAATCCCTAAATGGTGCTGGAAGAACTGGCTAGCCAGATGTAAAAGGGCGAAACTGGACCCAACACCTCTCACTACGTGCAAAAATTATATATAAATAAATAAAAGCTAATAAGCAAATATTCCATAGAGACACTCATTTCCATTTTCTTCTTCTCCTTTAAATACCTATAAAATCATCCTTTAATATGCCCAAAAACAGCCAGTGTGAACCAAACGGTTAGACATTTTTCAGATTACAATATCTTCAATATTTCTGGAAAAAGATAAAGAGATAGTAGTGACAGCAAACCTGAGCCTCAGACATCAACAAATCAGATGACAGGCTCCGCATCAGGAATCAGGACTCCTCTCGCGTGCCGTAAATCTCACACGCGTCTCTAAGAACACATGGACATCATTTGTGGGAAAGCAATTGGAATAATGAACAGTCTGCATGCAGAATCAAGCTGCAGTCCCTGGGGTGAGAAGAACACTAGAGCTACTGCTAAGTCCATATGAGACAGAATAGATCTGCAGACACATGGAATGCCTGAGTATAATTGTGAAGAACTTCAATGGAGATTACAAAGGTTACTAAACTTTAAATTCAGCCACCTTCTAGCTGTCTCAACAGCATACCTGTGGGGTGTCTGTTGGCTGAATAATGACAGGGAACACTGTTCCACTTCTGTATGGACACTATTTATTTATTTATTTATTTATTTATTTATTTATTTATTTATTTATTTTAGTTGCCCTCAGTAGAGTGCTATGGCATCACAGCTCACAGCAACCTCCAGCTCTTGGGCTTAGGCAATTCTCTTGCCTCAGCCTCCTGAGTAGCTGGGATTACAGGCACCTGCCACAATGCTCGGCCATTTTTTGGTGCAGTTTGGCAGGGGCCAGGTTCAAACCCACCATCCTCAGTATATGGGGCTGGTGCCCTATTCACTGAGCCATAGACGCCACCCTGTATGGACACTATTTACATTGAATTGGCATGGATAAATAGCTTAATAGACCTAGTTGTGTGAAACCACCACCATCTATCCAAGGAGAGGTTTCTGATAGCCTAAGTGGACTTGTAATGCATCGAATGTCACTGTGTTCATTTTCTAAGCCTCATTTATATTTTTTCTTAATATTGCTTGAGTTTAAAGTAAGAATAAAAGGGGGGGGGAAATGAGCTGAATATGATATGATTACAATGTCCAAAATAGTTAAAAAATACAGCAAAAAAATAATTGGCATTAAACCATCCCAGCATCCTGTCTCAACCCTGAAAGCCATTGGAAAGTTTACTCAAATACTCCAAGTCCTGATTTCTTCATGAAACTAATTTTAGTTATTTATTATTCATTAGCAAACAATAAGCTCAAAGTAGGTCATTGGAAATACAGATTCCTTACTGTATATCATTCTGTTGAGCCATCTTCTATACCAGCGGTTCTCAACCTGTGGGTAACGGCCCCTTTGTAACAATGAAAATACATCCTGCATGCCAGATATTTACGTTATGATTCACACAGTAGCAAAATTACAGTTATGAAGTAGCAATGAAAATAATTTTATGGTTGGGGGTCACCACAACATGAGGAACTGTATTAAAGGGCGTGGCATTAGGAGGCATTAGGAAGGTTGAGAACCACTGTTCTATATCTTTCCCACCAGATCCTTTTTTGTGTTTGTTTATAGCTATTTGAAGGCCCTTGTTGGCTAATTTCCAACACCTGGGCCATCTTTGAGTTAGTTTCTACTGACTATTTGTTTCCTTTGATTATGAATCACATTTTCCTGCTTCTTCAGGTGTCTTGTAATGTTTTCTCATTTGCCAGAAATTCTGTATTAAATAACAACAAAAAAAGGGAGACTGAAGTTGATATATATGTCCTATTCTTTGTCAGGCCCCTGCCAGAGGGTGGGGGGGGAGTGAAAGTTGAGGGGTGACAGTCAACCCAATCTATTGCTAAGATAGTTCTGGATTTTGCTGCAGGTTTTTTTTAGACCCAGTTCACACCACTGACTTCATCTCTTCAGCAGGACTCAGCCCCTGGGCATCCGTGAGATGCTGAGACGACCCAAACCTTCACTTTCTGAGTGTCATGAGATTGCCCTCCACCCTGCTGCCGCGCCCTTCGCTTTCAGTGGGTAGCTATCACGTACTCAGACGCAGCACCTCCAAATGCAGGCCTCAGAAACAGAAGTTTCTCTCTGCCCTTCTCCTGTTCTCCAGCCTCTGAGCTCCGTCTTCCTGCCTCTCACTTCCATCTTCCCTGGAGGCCAGCTGCAGAAACTGGAATCCTTCCTCCCCAAGGTAGACCACAGATACCAGAATCCCTTTTCTTTTTCTTTCTTTTTTTTTTTTTTGAGACAGAGTCTCACTATGTCGCCCTTGGTAGAGTGGCGTGGGCGCAGAGCTCACAGCAACCTCAAACTCTTGGGCTTTAGCAATTCTCTTGCCTCAGCCTCCCAAGAATCTGGGACTACAGGCGCCCACCACAAGGCCTGGCTATTTTTGTTGTTGTAGCAGTTGTCACTGTTGTTTAGCAGGCCCACAGAACCTCTTTCCTTGAAAGCCAAATGTAAAAGCTCAAACTATTCTGTGTAAAAACTTGGCCATAAAAAAATTACTACCTGTATGACTGCCAATCCTGAGACCCATTCCAGAGTGGCCCTGCCCCACACCCAAAAGGAAGGACGCTGCTCAGAGAGGCCTAGAAGGGTCTAGACAGGCCTTGCTGGGCTTCCCCACTTACTTTATTAGCATTAGACCATATCTTTTTGTATTTGTTGAGTTGTCCATATTCTGCTGATCTTAAGCATAAAAATGGCAATTTCCCCTGGATCTTTTGATCTTCATTCTGAAGAGTCCTGGGTATACAGCCTTTGGCTCAGTAGCTATGGGAGAGAGAGGACAGGTGGGTGTGTAGACTCTTTTTGGGAGGAGCTTCCCTAGAATTGTAATCCATCACCCCAGCCCACAGGTGGCTATTAAAAGTTGGTTAAAAGTCAGATGATTTCTGTTTATCTACTCCTTATTCCCTAATTCCCCTAGGGATACAGGAGGGAACACTTGGGTTTCTTCTCTTAGGAACTTCTTGGGACTCTAAAATTTTGTTCCTTTCAGTTTCTTTGTATCTTTAGCTGTCTGGTGGGTTTTGAAAAAGTATGATTTTGTAACACATCTGGATTGTTGTTTTTTTCCTTTCCTTTTCTTATTTTGAAACAGAGTCTGACTCTGTCTCCTTGGCTAGAGTGCCATGGCATCATCATAGCTCACAGCAACTTCCAAACTCCTGGGCTCAAGAGATACTCCTGCTTCAGCCTCCCAAGTAGCTGGGACTATAGGCACCTGCCTATATGACAGGGTCTTGTCCTTGTTCAGGCTAGTCTCTAAGCCCTGAGCTCCAGGGATCCACCTGCCTTGGCCTCCCACAACGCTGGAATTACAGGTGTGAACCACCACACCCAAATAATTGTTTTTTTTTTTTTAATTTGTTAATGGAAACAGGGTTTTCTTCTTGCCCAGGTTGCTCTCAAACTCCTGAGCTCAAGCAATCCACCTGAATTGTTCCCACTGTCAGCCAGTGGACTATTAAAAAGATTGAATGTAACGACTAAAATCTGACTTCCACAGACTTCTCCAGCCATTTCTTTCACTTGTCCCACCCTAAAATCCCTCTGCCCTGTCACCCACGCCATCTCCTGCCACCAGCCTCATCCTCTGAGGACCCCCGCCCCAAACAGGCACCTTCCCGAATCTCTCAACACTGACCCCACTGCCAGGCACCAGGGGATCCTAGTCTGGATAGGGCAGCACTTCCCAGCATGAAAATAAAAAATATGTGCATGAGCTTCCCAACATATGGATCCAAAAAGAAGAGGCTGAGGGACAAAATGTAATTTAAAGAGTTTACTTGAGCCAAAGTGAGTACAGCTGCCTGGGAGACCCAGACTCAAGTAACCATTCAGCCTTCGTTCTGAGCAGGTTTTTAGAGGTAAAAGAGGGGCGGGGCAGGGGCAGATACAAACTTGTTCATCAGGAATTCTCATTGGTTTACAGAAACAACACTGGTCAGCGATTGGCTAAACATTGGGAAGCTGTACTGTGTGGGTTATAACGTACAGTGTGGCTTGGTCAGGCTAATTTATAACTATTAATGCCGCGCCACAGCAAGCAGTTTCAAGAAAACAGTATACAGCTAACAGGGAGCCGGAGAGTAGGACTTCATTACTGTCTCTTTTTTTTTTTTTTTTTTTTTTTTTTTGTCTTTTTTGAGACAGAGCCTCAAGCTAGCTGTCACCCCGGGTAGAGTGCGGTGGCATCACAGCTCACAGCAACCTCCAACTCCTGGGCTTAGGCGAGTCTCTTGCCTCTGCCTCCCAAGTAGCTGGGACTACAGGCGCCTGCCACAACACCCAGCCAATTTTTTTTTTTTTTTTTTTTTTTTTGGTTGCAGCCGTCATTGTTGTTTGGCGGGCCCGGGCTGTATTTGAACCTGCCAGCTCAGGTATACGTGGCTGGCACCTTATCCCACTAAGCCACAGGCACCGAGCCTATTTTTTTTTTTTTTTAAGACAGATTCTCACTGTGTCACCCTTGGTAGAGTGCCATCACATCATAGCTCACAGCAACCTCAAACTCTTGGGTTCAAAGCAATACTCTTGCCTCAACCTCCCTGGTAGCTGGGACTAAAGGTGCCTGCCACAACACCTATCTATAAACATCTGTCCCTTTTACAGAAAGTTTGCCAACTTGTGAGATTAACAGAAAGTAAATGTAACAGAAGTAAATGTTTCTTGGAACATAGTTTCTACCATTCTATCCCTCTTTTAAGTGCCCATAAAAAAACTAAGACAAATAAACATAAAACTACTAACTAGTAACAAATTCTAGTTTCTATTTGAACCTCCCATGACCAAGACTAGTAACTTAAATCTTATGCTGTGTGCTCTTGAGAGTAAGGACCGCTGTGTTCAGACCTGTGGCCTCAGTGTTCACTACACAGGGCCTGCTGCAGGGAGAGGCCTCACAGTGGGGCACTCAGAGCAAAGTGCTGGTCTACATGTGTCAGGCTGAAGAGTAAATCAGGAATGGGCCATCGAATCCAAAGTTCCTGTCACATTCCACATATCCCCTCTTCCTTAAATAGCTAAAATGATAACAAATAAACTTCTAATTCCGTTTCTAACACATAGTAGCCCCTCAATAAATGTTTGGCAAAAATAAAATATTGAAATGTGAGTGCCTTTAGAATTTCCAAAGGGAAATGGAAAAACAAGATGAGTGTTTACAAAACAATCCATATGAGGGACTACAAACTAAAAACGTGCTATATGCCAGATGCAGTGGCTCGTGCCTGCAATACCAGCGTTCTGGGAGGCTGAGGTGGGTGAATGGCTTGAGCTCAAGAGTTTGAGCCCAGCCTAAGCAAAGCAAGGCTTTTTTTCTAAAAAAAAAAACCATAGCTGGGGTTTATGGCAGGTGCCTGTAGTCCCAGCTACTTGGGAGGCTGAGGCAAGAGAATCACTTGAGCCCAAGAATTTGAGGTTACTGTGAGCTGTGAGGCCACAGCACTCTACCAGGGTCAAGAAAGTGAGATTCTGTCAAAAATAATAATAAATTAATTAAATTAAATTCAAAATAAATAAACTGGCTTGGCGCCTGTGGCTCAATGGGCTAAGGCAACAGCCATGTACACCTGAGCTGGCAGGTTTGAATCCAGCCTGGGCCCGCCAAACAACAATGACAGCTACAACCAAAAAATAGCCAGGCATTGTGGTGGGCGCCTGTAGTCCCAGCTACTTGGGAGGCAGAGGCAAGAGACTCGCTTGAACCCAGGAATTGGAGGTTGCTGTGAGCTGTGATGCCACAGCACTCTATCCAGGGTGACAGCTTGAGGCTCTGTCTCAAAAAAAATAAATAAATATACTACAGTGTAGCCCCAAGTCTTTTTTTTTTTTTAAATCATAGCTGTGTACATTAGTGCAATCATGGGGTACAGTGTGCAGGCTTCATATACAATCTGAAATATTTTCATCCAACTGTTCAACATAACCTTCATGGGATTTTCTCATTTATTATGTGAAAACATTTGTGTTGTGCATTTAGTAGGTTTCACCTGTCCCTTCTAAGATGCACCCTAAGTGTGATCCCACCATTTACCCTCTCTTCATCCACCCTACCCTTCCCTCCCTTACCCTTTT